>BPLR01008956.1:0-24825 GCA_021605095.1 Caerostris extrusa | reverse complement strand
TGGAATTAATCTGTTTGTAGACTTCTTTCTAAAAACTGATTTTCTTTGAAAATATTTTTCTCTTCTCTTTACTTAAGAAAATTTTTGGCTTATTTAATTTCATAAGACAATTTTTTTAAAAAAATCATTGAAAGATTTCTAAGAATATTATTTTTAAATTTATACATTAAAATTTTAAGAAATCAAAACAAGTGGTTTGATTAAGTAAGAAGTAAATAATAGTTAACTAAACAAATTAGCCAAACAATTCGTTAACAGTTATTCAAATGAATAACAGTTGGTTAACAAAATAACAATTCTCAAATTCAAAATAGCAATGTTCAAATGAATAACAATTAACTTATATTTCAGCTAGATAAGGATCTATTGGTTATATTGTCATCAGAAGACAATTATAAGAATACAAAATTTGGTATAGGAATAACATTTTACTTATTATTTACCAATGGGTTTATATTACTATGTTAGACGAAAACTTGTACTTAACAGGAACAACATTCTTAGATATAAAATCCTGCTAAATCTAATTTTTGAAATTAAGGAAATAAAGGAATTTTTTTATTCATATAACATTGATTATATGAATTAATACTTTTGTTTCTATTGCGATCTACAGATTATAACATTTTCTTGCATACACTGAAGTGACAAAAGTCATGGGATAGCAATATGCAAATTTTCAGATGGCAGTAGCATCGCGTAGAACAGGTATAAATGCGCAGTGCTTTCGCAGAAGCTTTCATTTCTGTTCAAGTTATTCATGTGAAGAGGTTTTGACGTGATGATGACCGCACGACGGGAATTAACAGACTTTGAACGCGGAATGTTAGTTGGAGCTAGACGCATGGGTCATGCCATTTCGGAAATCGTTAGGGAATTCAACATTCCCAGATCCACTGTGTCAAGAGTGTGCCGAGAGTATGAAATTTCAGGCATAACATCCCACCATGGACAGCGCAGTGGTCGACCGCCTGCACTTAACGACCGAGACCGGCGACGTCTGCAAGAGTCGTAAATTCTAACAGACAAGCAACACTGCGTCAAATAACCGCAGAAATCAATGTGGGACGTACAAGGGACTTGTCTGTTAGAACTGTGCGGAGAAATTTGGCTTTCTTGGGCTATTCCAGCAGGAAGACCGACTCGAGTGCCTTTACTGACAGAACGACATCGCTTGCAGCGACTCGTGGGCACGTGAGCATATCGGTTGGTCCCTAGATGAATGGAAAACCGTGGCCTGGTCCGATGAGTCACGATTTCAGTTGGTAAGAGCTGATGGTAGGGTTCGAGTGTGGCGCAGACCCCACGAAGCCATGGACCCAAACTGTCAGCAAGGCACTGTTCAAGCTGGTGGTGGCTCCGTAATGGTGTGGGCTGTTTTCATGGCATGGACTTGGTCCTCTGGTGCGACTGGACCGAACATTGACTGGAAATACTTATGTTCAGCTACTTGGGGGAATCACTTGCAGCCATTCATGGACTTCATGTACCCAAACAACGATGGGATTTTTATGGATGACAATGGGCCATGTCACCGGGCCACAACTGATCGCGATTGGTTTGAAGAACATTCTGGACAATTCCAACGATTGATCTGGTCACCTAGATCGCCCGACATGAAGATCCCATCGATCATTTATGGGACATCATCGAGGAGGTCTGTTCGTGCCCAAATCCTGCACCATCAACGCTTTCACAATTATGGACGTCTATCGAGACAGCATGGCTCAATATTCCTGCAGAAGACTTCCAGCGACTTGTTGAGTCCATGCCACGTCGAGTTGCTGCACTTCGCCGGGCGAAAGGAGGGCCGACACGATATTAAGTGGTATCCCATGACTTTTGTCACTTCAAGTGCTGTATATGCTGCATATGCTGAAATAGCTCCCAAAAAAAGTACGACTATCGCATCAATTTTTGTTCACAAAGTTTAATACTTTTTAATTTTTGTACCAGAGAACGCCGTAATGAAATAGTCGAGGAAACTTGTTTAAATCTCCATGTATCACATAATAGCTTGTGAGAGCCACCACGAGAGGTTGTTTCACGTAATTTATATTTTTAAATTAAAATATTGGAGATTTGATATTTTCATGATGCAGATTGATTGAAGATAATGAGAAAGGGAAAAAAGATGTTTGAGGAAATAATGAATTATCTTTTATTGGGATAGAATATATTAGAAATGGTTTAAAAAAGTAATGGAATTTATATTTTTAATTTAAGTTACAAGGGTTATCAATAACTTTGACATTTTCAGACTAGCATGCTTGTTAAAAAGTAAAACACTTAAGATGGATTAATAATTTTCTTCTCTAATAATTTAGTTTCAAGTGCACAGCTATTATAAAACTTATCAGATTAACTAATATTTCAATAAGGATTTTAGAACTGCTTTAAGAATTAAATTAAATAATTAAAGGTGGTTATGCTTATTACATGATAGCGTATAATAGTAATATAGATATTATAGTATGATTTTACAATTTTGGGACATTCTTTTTTCTAAATATTAAATTTGATCATGTAATCGAGAAGAATTATTTAATTAGATTTTTAAAAAATATATATTTCTGTGATATATTTAAAATTGTCCATCATTAAAATTTGATATCAGTAAATATATTTTGTTAACTAAAGTATGAATATAATTCTGCATTTGCATCCGATTAAAAAACATTTTTTTCAATTTTTATTTGTTTTATTAATCAAATTAGTCAAATAGTTAGTCAATAGTTTTTATTTAATTAAAATACTTCATAGCCATAAAAATATTTTTATTGAATTTCCATTTCAGATGGAAGTTGTAAAAATAATTAAAAATGAAATTGATTTTTTTAAAGTTTATGAATAAATTTTAAATAGGGATCTTGAAAGAATAGTAAGGTAGTTAAAGCATTGGTCTTTTTTAATAACTATAGTTTCTACTAGGTATTCTATGTGCCTAGACAAGTGCGTATACAGTTGTTGTAGGTTCTTAAGCAAATACATTCACATTTATCGTACACAGTTGTTGTAGATTCTTAAGTAAATACATTCACATTTATTGTACACAGTTGTTTTAGACACCTAGTTACAGTAGTTACTTAGACAAGTTGCTGTAGATACCTAGTTGATGTGTGACGTACACAATTGATGTTGGTACCTAGACAAGAGTAGGCTATGAAATCTTTAGGAATGGTGTGGGTGAAGTCGCGCCACTGCAACCTTGAATGAACAATTGCTGTAAGTGACAAGTTCGTAAACCTGTTGTGAAGTCTTTGGGAATAATGTGATTAAAGTCCTACGACTACAACCTTGAATGAACATCTCCTTTTCTCAAAGTAGTGGGGTTCTCACCTTTCACCACTGCTTCCTTTGTCCCCCTGCACAGATATTGAATGTTTTGTTGAGCATTGCTAATTTAGTTAGATACCTCAGAAACCAACACACTATCCTCAAGGCCTTTTACTGAAGAAGGAACTTTAGATTGAAGACCAACATGCAAAGCAAATTGAAAGATCCCATGTTTTATCGTGGACATGCAAAAAAAAATCTTTGTAGGCCGAAAAATTCCTCATATGCGCTCGAAGAAGAAGATGTGAACCTCTCAAACGCCTTACTTGGGGCAATCGTTTCAAATTTTTATGATGCCAAAAAACCACTGTTCGCATATCGAAGTAGTACTCTTTGTAGATTAATCAACAAGCTCTTAAAATTCATCGGGCATGGAGAATAAATTATGAATAGAGCATGAATTAACCTCATTTGAAACAAAACCTTTTTAATAAATGTTTAAATATTACGTATTTTTCAAAATATCATTTTGCAATGATGTCAACCAATTTTAAATCTTTCCATTCGCAAAAAAATCTATATTTATAAAAATGCATAGTATACTGATATTTTATTAAACTATTGCACTTAAATCAATCGAGCACTACCAGAAAATAGTTTAGCGGATCGATTACAATTTAGAGTCAATAAAGTCAGAAATGACAGATAACGAACGATCTTTCAGAAAAAATAGTATCAAAGTGAACGAAAATGTATCGAATATAGAAATAAAACATATCTCACAGTTGCGTGCGGATATCGATATGGAACAACCGAGACATTTAATCAAAACGATGCTATTTTTGGACATGTTCTTCTACGTGTTTTTCTTTCCGTGTGTAACCTTAGTGTGTTTAACCTCAAATATATGTAGGTGATGAAATGGAACCAGTTACAACTTATTATTAAATTAATACTTTTCTCTTTCTTTATGTTTCTTAAAGATTGTTGCAAAGAAGGGTTTTATTTTTGACTACTTTATGGCTTCTTTCAAAAGAATAAGGGATTAAAGGGAAATGGACAGAAGCAAATATAAAGGGAAATGTTACTAAATTAAATAAATGTCGCTCTGTACTTTTAATAGAAAGTGTTATTCTGAATAGAATTTGTTCCATTATTACGTGCGTTTTTATTTCGATAGCTAACAGAGATGATGAAAATCTTAACTTACTATTTTAGTTACTGTTTATTTACTGCTTTGCTTTTTTGAAGTTAATTATTATTTTTAATTTCTTTTCACAATGAAATTATAGATACCTATTGCATTGAATATTTTGCAAATGAGTTCGTTCTAATCGCTTAAAAAATATGATAGGCTGCAATATTTCATATAAGATATATATATTATAAAATATGCGTATTTTTTCTTAATTCTAAGTCATCAATTTTATTAAATTTCTCTATCAACAAAACTTATCAAAATAAATAATGTTAATGAAACTCAGCAGTGTTACATAAAAAAAAAATCTAAAAAGAGGTTTTTTTAAACGTGAATATATTTTATAAGTAATATTTTATAGGTTTCTAATATTCATTTTTCTTTTGGTTGATTTTTAAATCGAATGATTATGTAAATAAAAAAAAAAAACGATTATGCAAATAACATTCAAGGGTTTTCTTCATTTACGCTACCTAGGATCAAGTTACCATGAGGATGCTCTAGTCTGTGAATCCCTGCAGATTTATAAAACCGCAACAACCACCATTGTTTACACAGCAAGATGCATCGTGTGTATATAATCGTGTAATCAAGATGTCTATCTTCCTCTCTGTCTATATTGCCTCTTGTAGACCCCAATCACAACACATCCTTATGTAAATGCAATAATGGCATTGTTTTAATCATGCTTTTTTTAAATTTAATAATTGTAATGATTTGTATTTATTATCTCTATTGAGATGGTAGTGATCAATATCTATTGGGATGGTAGTGATCACTATCTATTGGGATGGTAGTGATCACTATCTATAGGGATGGTAGTGATCACTATCTATTGAGATAGTAGTGATCACTATCTATTGGGATGGTAGCTGATAACTATCTATTGGGATGGTAGTGATCAATATCTATTGGGATAGTAGTGATCAATATCTATTGGGATAGTAGTGATCAATATCTATTGGGATAGGATAAATAATAGCCATTGTGAGGTGCGCTCGCTTAGTGCTAAGAGGCGCTAAAAAGCCGTCGTACATTCAATTAATCTTGTGTCATAATGCAATCAATCGTTAGTAACTAGAGAGAATAATGTTTCGTAATCTACCGGTAATACAATTAATATCTCGTTTTCGATTAAAAATGGTTTATTTTTAGGGTTCTGATGTGCATTTCATATCAAGCATCTTAGGATTTAAAAGTCATTTATTTAGAATCCCTTCATATCCATATAAATATATCATTATTTATAGTATTTTCTTACATTCGTGCACTTGACAATAAGGTTATTTTCATGGGGAGAGTAATTATTGAGAATAACGTAATATATTTACTTAGCTTAAAAAGAGATATATTAAATATAATTTTATTTTTTGATAGTAGAAAAGGACGAATCTTTGGAAATATTAAATTTACATTTATTTATTTTAAAAAAATAATAAAGCGTTGTAAACACAGGACCCTTTTCCCATTTCGCCAGTAATATAGACAGGCCGTAAAAACATCCGAAAAAGCATGACATAGGTTAATCTATAATAACCTGAAATACTTCCGTAAAACTGAATCTAAATTAATTATAATGACTTCTGATCAATAAATGAGTACTTTATTTAATTTTCTAAATAAAAGATAAATTCAAATAAGATTTTTCAAAACAATACATGCCTCATTCTGATATATAATTTCAATATAAATATGTTGTGAATTGAGTTTTACTAAAGAAAATGACTGTTAAAACATTCCATAATCATTCAAAATAATAAAAAATTAAAGATTTATACCCTTGTGAATATAATCCGTTCACAAATATCTCCATAAACCCCATACACAAGCAATATTTGAGAAATTTTTAGTGCAATACAAGCAAATGAAGTAAATAGACCGATGCAAGTCCAAGAGAGAATAACCAAATAGATTACTAAAGTGTTGCACGCCTACCCCATCATGAGTACTATAGAATATAGATTTGATAAATATAAAGATAATTCATATTGCTTAAACTATTATATTAAAATTGTTTTTTTATTTAAAGATACATTTTATATTTTTAATATCTTTATATTTAAAATATAAAATTAAATATTATATGTAATAATTTTATTAATTTTATTATTGTTTTTTTATTTATTTAATTTGTATAATTATTATTAATATAATTATTACAAATTAAATAAATAACGTTTATAAAATCAAGGCTTAAATTTCATACATTTTAAATGCCCAATTGTTATTTAAGTATTTTAAGTACAATTCATCAATTGAAGGAATGAATACTATAGCGTCTTTCAAATCCATTTCAAACATATATCTATCAGCGATATAAAATTAAGTTAAAGAAATAATACTCTACAGATTAAATGCTTTAGTCAAATTAATAGCATCGTTAGTAAGAATACTTATTAAAACTGAAACCTAGTTTTGGTAATGCAGCAATAGATTTTAAGAAAATAACAACACCTTTCATATCATATTTACCAATGTAACAGAAGAAGTTTATTGTGAATCGTCAACTGTATGCAACATAAAACTAAGTTATTACAATCAAATTACATTATAAGAACGTTTAAATTTCCCATTATTCATCTACCATCACATAGTTAATATCGCCATTTAATTTGAAATTATGCCAGTAAGCAAACAGCTCCTTCTCGTGTGTCTGGGTTTACTTACGTTCACTTAGTAACTGCGGAAAGTGAGGAAAGTAAACTGATCTATCTTCATTTAATGGCCTACTTTGCCAGTGGTGACGCAAGCCACGCTTAGAATGAGATTATTCTAATGAATTACTCCTCAAGTTACAAATATTAATGTTTACTGTAACTTAAGTATTTTAGGGGTACATATTTGGCTTAAAATACTTATCGCTGAAGCGAAAATTCAACTTGAGTTTCGCACGTGTACAGACTGGTTGTTGGCAGATATATAGTTTAAATAGTTGTAGCATATTTTTATTCACTGTAAAAGTGAATGTATACGAAAAGCTCTGATTAGATTCTGAGTTGCTTTAATGTTGGAAACAATTTAAAACACATGCTTTTTGATTAATTTAGGTTTTCTCTATGGGTGAGGGAATTTGTTGAGATCAATTTACTTTTCGGTTGAAATCAAATAAAAAATATTTAAAATAAGTTAATTTTAATTATGTATTGTTTCAGGTAATTAAAATTTATTCGTTGTTCTACTTTTGGACCCACTATAATATTAGCCTCTAATGGGTCGAAGTTTTAATTCTATTTGTAATTACTATACAGTCACTGCTTTAAAAAGTTACAGGTGGCTTGATGTCCAATTGGTTAGTGCTCTGGCGTTTTGTATCCCAAGCTTCAGGTTTGGATTATGGGGATGGCATGGATGTTTGTGAGTGGTTCGGAACCCACGTTAAACTGTATGTCCTGGCCTAATTAGCCAAAAGTATGCGAAAAAAATGAATGCAGAGCAACAAACCAAATCAAAAAGCTAGATAAGCCCATATAATCGATGTTGGGGCTGGGTTGTTGTAGGTTTCAAATGTTTTTCCAATATAAAAAGCAAATTATATTATTATTAAATATATATTACATTTGAAATTTCTATTGGTAAGGGGATGGTATAGGATATTTACTATTTAACCTATTTGCATCATTCAAAAAATGGAAAAACAAGCTAATATTATCAAAATCTTTTAAATATAGACATATTTCAAAATGATAACAAACAAAAGCTAAAATGGCGTACACAAAGAGTTTATAATTTATTTAGTTCAATAAAGTTATTGAAATTAATTTGTGAAATTCAATTAAATATTTTTGAACAGTATAATAGTACTTGAAATTTTCAACACATTTAGTCCCATGGCAGTTATTATACTGATAAAAGGAATCGTTTTTTTCTATTAAAAAAAAAAAAAACTACGCAAAGTTTAAGTTGCGTTGTTTTTCGCTTGATCAAGTTGTTTCAATGGGTATTAGAAAATGTTGGCTTGTTTATATTGATGGTTATGATGGACATGTTGTAATTTCCGTGTTGCTGATGCTTTTATTTTTTGGTTTATTCTGTTCAATTATTTATTTTGAAAATTTTTGCTTGAGTACGTGAAATGCTCTATCTTTATGAATAGTTTTGAAAATTACGTTACTATTCAAAAGGATAATTTAGGACTTCGTTGGTCTGTTTTTGATTATGGGTAGACTTTGTAATCATATTTACTTCTTCACATATTCGAGCATTTGCTCGTATTTGAAATCATATTTACTTCTTATAGATTTTGTAGATATATCTCATTTTAATAAAGAGCTATTAGAATCAAACCCTTCCATTTTAATCAGTTTTTCAGAATTGCCTATAAAAGGTAAAAAATACTTTAACCCGTTAACAAACATCACTTTGCACTGGCTCTTGTTTACTACTGCTCCCAAAAAATAAAACCAATATTTATTTTTTTTCAAAACCTCTTTATTTATTCTTCAAATTTATTTCATTGCCTTCACAGAAATCCCCTACGGACACAATGCACTTATGCCAACTTTTTTTTCCAATTCTCAATGCATATTAAAAAGTCATCGGCAGGGATGGCCTTCAAAGCGCGCAGCTTCAATCGACTCAAATCGATGGGGTCTTTGGATTTTAGAGAATAACCAGAAGTCACACGCTGTGAATACAGTGGTTGCGGAACGATATGGGTTTCATTTTCGGGAAAATTTCACGAAGAATCAATGTAGTGTCAACTGGCGCATTCAGTGTTTTCGGTACCAATCAAGATTTGACGTGTTTGAGGCCTAAAACGTATTTTAAAATGGAATTTTGAAATTCCAACATCATCAGCAAGGTCTCTAATTGTAAATCGACGGTCTGCAAGCACCAAATCCTTAATTTTGGGACGTGAGCTTCATCGGTTGAGGTTGGTGGTCGACCAGAGCGCTTTTCATCTTCAACGCGTTCTCTGCCTTCTTTGGACGGTTCTAAACATTTCTTTCCGATATAGGAATGCTCACCTGTTTCTGCAAACAAATTTTAATGCAAGTTCTATACTCAGTTAATTCGGACATTTCAAAAATTGCCGAAATAAGTTTTAACATCTCAAAAGATCAAGCGTAAATCAAGAACTAATGAATATTTTGACGTAAAATTGCACACAGATGTCAAGGACTGTGCCAGCAACCTAAAAAAGGAAAAAATTGAAATACCATATGCCCAGGAAATTTAAATTGAAAATTGATCTTACTTTTTGTAAGGAATCTTCCAGTAGTATATATACATTTTATTTGAACAGTCGGTTAAATATGACTTTCACTGATTTATATGCAGTTTTATGGCTGAAATGTTACTTAATAAAAAAAATGGAATTTATTTTATAAAAACATTATATAATAAAAACCAAATTAAAAATTATATAATATAAAATTTTTGTAAAATGAAATATTTTTCAAAATGTTCTTTTTGCATTTCTTTTTCAAAGCACATACAGAACCAACAATTTTTACAGAACAATTTTTTAGCACATACAGAAAATATAACAGCAATTATATTTAAAATATCTTTATAGAGAAATCATGCATTAATATATAGCTTTGTCTATTAGTATATGTTCGAGATAATATTAGTATCAATTCAACTTGTATCTCGGTTATTGCACGGTATTTCCTAGAGTTAACAGCAGAGAACCTAATTCTTGATGCTGTCATTGCTTTGAAAAAAAATAATAAATGAGAAAATAATCCAAAACGATTAGCCGCTCAAAGAAGGATGACTAGTTTTAACACCATTTATTGGCGTGGTATTAATATCAAAGCAAAGCTTGAAATATTGTGTTTAGAATTTGTCAGAAATGGAAGATTCCTTTTAAAATACCAATAAATTTTTCTTAGAACAATGTTTGAGATACCATCCCTATATTTAATCTGGAAGAAGGATTAATTTCCATGATTACTTTGAGAATTTATGGGAATTAATCTGTCAGTCAGCTCCTTTCAAAAATTAATTTTCTTTGAAAATGTTTTTCCCTCATTATTTCAGAAATTTAATTCCATAAGGTCCATTTTTAAAAATACGAAGGTCATGAAATACTTCCACGAATATTATTTTTAAATGCCCAAATTAAAATTGTAAACTAATCAAGTGATTGATTAAGTAAGTAGTAAGTGACAGTTAACTAAACAAGTAAACTATACAAACTGTCTCTTAACAGTTATTCCAAGGAATTACAGTGAATAACAAAAAAAGATATATTTTCGCTCGATAAGGATCTTTGATTATATTGTCATCACAAGGCAAATATAACGAAAATAAAAATTTTGTATATGAATAACATTTGCGTATTTGCTATCTATGGTTTTATATAGATGAAAACATGTACTTGGTAAGGTAACCATCCGTTAACACCCTGCTAAATCTAATTTAAAATACAGATGAAAAAAAGAAATTCTTTTTATTAATTTTAATTTTTAATTTGTATATTTAAAATAATATTCTTAGCAAGTAGTTCCTCGCCTTCATATTTTTATTTATATTTTTTTATTTCTTACTTCGAATATTTTCAATGAAAATAAATTTTTAAAAGGATCTGACAGATTAATTCCCATAAATTAATATAAATCACAGTTATATGAATAAAAAAGAAATTCCTTTATTCATATAACTGTGACTTTTTTTTAAAAATTAATTTTCATTGAAAATATTCAAAATAAAAAATACGAAGGCCAGGAACTACTTCTAAGAAATTATTTTAAATATACAAATTAAAATTATAAACTAGACAAGTGGTTTGATTAAGTAAATAGTAAGTAATACTTAACTAAACAAGCAGTTATTTAACAAGGCAAAGGTTGTGTTATTTAAAGAGTTCCTGGAATCTGAAATTCCCCGTACCACCGATTACTTAAATGGTACTTGACTTAACATTACTCAAATAATTACTTGACTTAACATTATTCAAATGAACAATAGTTTGTTAACAGTTATTCAAATGAATAACAGTTAAAAAAGATTTTTGCACTAGATAAGGATCTTTTGGTTATATTGCCGTCACATGGCAATTGTAATGAGAATACATAATTTGGTATATGAATAACATTTACTTATTAGTTATCAATGGGTTTATGTTACTATATTAGATGAAAACCCGTACTTGACAAGACAGTAACTAGTAACATCCTGCAAAATCTCATTTTAAAATACACATTAAAAAATCTTTTATTCATATAACAATGATTATACGAATTTATTGGAATTAATCTGTTTGTGAACTTCTTTCTAAAAACTGATTTTCTTTGAAAATATTTTTCCCTTCTCTTTACTCAAGAAAATTTTGGCTTATTTAATTTCATAAGGCAATTTTTAAAAAAAAATCATGAAAGATTTCTAAGAATATTATTTTTAAATTTATACATTAAAATTTTAAATAAAACAAGTGGTTTGATTAAGTAAGAAGTAAATAATAGTTAACTAAACAAGTAAATTAATGAAACAATTCGTTAACAGTTATTCAAATGAATAACAGTTGGTTAACAAATAACAATTATGAAATTCAAAATAGCAATGTTCAAATGAATAACAATTAACTATATTTCAGCTAGATAAAGATCTTTGGTTATATTGTCATCAGAAGACAATTATAAAAAGAATACAAAATTTGGTATATGAATAATATTTACTTATTAATTACCAACGGGCATATATTACTATGTTAGACGAAAACTTGTACTTAACAAGATAACATTCTAGATATAAAATCCTGCTAAATCTAATTTTAAATTAATGAATTTTTTTATTCATATAACATTGAATATATGAATTAATACTTTTGTTTCTATTGGGATCACAGATATAACATTTCTTGCATATATTTGCATAACAAAAATTGCTTCCAAAGAATTAACTATCACATCAATTTTGTTCTAAGTTTAATACTTTTAATTTTGTACCAGAGAACGCCGTAATGAAATAGTCGAGGAAACTTATTTAATCTCCATATATCACATAATAGCTTGTGAGAAAAAAAACCACCACGAGTTGTTTCACGTAATTTATATTTTAAATTAAAATATTGGAGATTTGATATTTCTGTCTGATTGATTTAAGATAATGAGAAAGGGGAAAAAAGATGTTTGAGAAATAATGAATTATCTTTTATTGGGATAGAATACACTGACGTGACAAAAGTCATGGGATACCTCTTAATATCGTGTCGGCCCTCCTTTCGCCCGGCGAAGTGCAGCAACTCGACGTGGTATGGACTCAACAAGTCGTTGGAAGTCTTCTGCAGGAATATTGAGCCATGCTGTCTCGACAGACGTCCATAATTGAAAGCGTTGAGGGTGCAGGATTTTGGGCACGAACAGACCTCGATGATGTCCCATAAATGCTCGATGGGATTCATGTCGGTTGATCTAGGTGGCCAGATCATTCGTTGGAATTGTCCAGAATGTTCTTCAAACCAATCGCGAACAGTTGTGGCCGGTGACATGGCGCATTGTCATCCATAAAAATCCCATCGTTGTTTGGGTACATGAAGTCCATGAAAGGCTGCAAGTGATCTCCAAGTAGCTGAACATAAGCATTTCCAGTCAATGTTCGGTCCAGTCGCACCAGAGGACCAAGTCCATGCCATGAAAAACAGCCCACACCATTACGGAGCCACCACCAGCTTGAACAGTGCCTTGCTGACAGTTTGGGTCCATGGCTTCGTGGGGTCTGCGCCACACTCCGAACCCTACCATCAGCTCTTTACCAACTGAAATCGTGACTCATCGGACCAGGCCACGGTTTTCCATTCATCTAGGGACCAACCGATATGCTCACGTGCCCACGAGAGTCGCTGCAAGCGATGTCGTTCTGTCATTAAAGGCACTCGAGTCGGTCTTCTGCTGGAATAGCCCAAGAAAGCCAAATTTCTCAGCACAGTTCTAACAGACAAGTCCCTTGTACGTCCACATTGATTTCTGCGGTTATTTGACGCAGTGTTGCTTGTCTGTTAGAATTTACGACTCTTTGCAGACGTCGCCGGTCTCGGTCGTTAAGTGCAGGCGGTCGACCACTGCGCTGTCCATGGTGGGATGTTATGCCTGAAATGTCATACTCTCGGCACACTCTTGACACAGTGGATCTGGGAATGTTGAATTCCCTAACGATTTCGAAATGGCATGACCCATGCGTCTAGCTCCAACTAACATTCCGCGTTCAAGGTCTGTTAATTTCCCGTCGTGCGGTCATCATCACGTCAAAACCTCTTCACATGAATAACTTGAACAGAAATGAAAGCTCTGCGAAAGCACTGCGCATTTATACCTGTTCTACGCGATGCTACTGCCATCTGAAAATTTGCATATTGCTATCCCATGACTTTTGTCACTTCAGTGTATATTAAATTTAGTTAAAAAAAGTAAAGGAATTTATATTTTTAATTTAAGTTACAAAGGTTATCAATAACTTTGACATTTCAAAATAGCATGATCGTTAAAAGTAAAACACTAAGATGGATTAATTTTTTTTTAATTTTCTTCGCTAATAATTTAATTTCAAGTCACAGCTATTATAAAACTTATCAGATTAACTAATATTTCAATAAGGATTTTAGAACTTCGAAATTAAATTAAATAATTAAAGGTGGTTATGCTTATTACATGATAGCATATAATAGTAATATAGTATGATTTAACAATTTTGAGACATTCTTTTCTAAATCATTAAATTTGATCATGTAATCGAGAGAATTATTTAATTAGATTTTTAAAAATATATATCTGTAATATATATTTAAAATTGTCCATCATTAAAATTTGATATCAGTAAATATAATTTGTTAACTTTAAAGTATGAATATAATTCTGCATTTGCATTGATTAAAAAACATTTTTTTTTCAATTTTATTTGTTTTTATTATTTTGTGAAATACTTTATAGCCATAAAAATATTTTATTGTATTTCCATTTCAGATGGAAGTTGTAAAAATAGTTAAAATGAAATTGATTTTTTTGAAAGTTTATGAATAAATTTTAAATAGGGATCGTGAAAAGATAAGGTAGTTAAAGCATTGGTCTTTTTAATATAGTTTCTAAGGTATTCTATGTGCCTAGACAAGTAAATTTTATAGTTCTCGTAGGTTCTTAAGCAAATACATTCACATTTATTGTACACAGTTGTTGTAGATTCTTAATAAATACATTCACATTTATTGTACACAGTTGTTGTAGATTCTTAAGTAAATACATTCACATTTATTGTACACAGTTGTTGTAGATTCTTAAGCAAATACATTCCCATTTATTGTACACAATTGTTGTAGATTCTTAAGCAAATACATTCACATTTATTGTACACAGTTGTTTTAGACACCTAGTTACAGTAGTTACTTATACAAGTTGCTGTAGATACCTAGTTGATGTATGACGTACACAATTGATGTTGGTACCTAGACAAGTAGTGCTATGAAATCTTTGGGAATGGTGTGGGTGAAGTCGTGCCACTGCAGCCTTGAATGAACAATTGCTGTAAGTGACAAGTTCGTAAACCTGTTGTGAAGTCTTTGGGAATAATGTGATTAAAGTCATACGACTACAACCTTGAATGAACATCTCCTTTTCTCAAAGTAGTGGGGTTCTCACCTTTCACCACTGCTTCCTTTGTCCCCCTGCACAGATATTGAATGTTTTGTTGAGCATAGCTAATTTAGTTAGATACCTCAGAAACCAACACACTATCCTCAAGGCATTTTTACTGAAGAGGGAAACTTTAGATTGAAGACCAACATGCAAAGCAAATTGAAAGATCCCATGTTTTATCGCGGACATGCAAAAAAAAAAATCTGTAGGCCGAAAAATTCCTCAAATGCGCTCGAAGAAGAAGATGTGAACCTCTCAAATGCCTTACTTAGGGCAATCGTTTCGAATTTTTATGATGCCAAAAACCACTGTTCACATATCGAAGTAGTACTCTTTGTAGAATAATCAACAATCTCTTAAAATTAATCGGGCATGGAGAATAAATTATGAATAGAGCATGAATTAACCTCATTTGAAACAAAACCTTTTAATAAATGTTTAAATATTACGTATTTTTCAAAATATCATTTTGCAATGATGTCAACCAATTTTAAATCTTTCCATTCATAAAAAAAATCTATATTTATAAAAATGCATAGTATACTGATATTTTATTAAACTATTGCACTTAAATCAATCGAGCACTACCAGAAAATAGTTTAGCGGATCGATTACAATGTAGAGTCAATAAAAAGTCAGAAAATGACAGATAACGAACGATCTTTCAGAAAAATAGTATCAAAGTGAACGAAAATGTATCGAATATAGAAATAAAACATACCTCACAGTTGCGTGCGGATATCGATATGGAACAACCGAGACATTTAATCAAAACGATGCTATTTTTGGACATGTTCTTCTACGTGTTTTCTTTCCGTGTGTAAACCTCAAATATATGTAGGTAATGAAATGGAACCAGTTACAACTTATTAAATTAATACTTTCTCTTTCTTTATGTTTCTTAAAGATTGTTGCAAAAAAGGGTTTTATTTTTTGACTACTTTATGGCTTCTTTCAAAAGAATAGGGATTAAAAGGAAATGGACGAAACAAATATAAAGGAAATGTTACTAAATTAAATAAATGTCGCTCTGTACTTTTAATAGAGTGTTATTCTGAATAGAATTTGTTCCATTATTACGTGCGTTTTTTATTTCGATAGTAACAAAGATGATGAAAATCTTAACTTACTATATTAGTTACTGTTTTATTTACTGCTTTCTTTTTGAAGTTAATTATTATTTTTAATTTCTTTTTTACAATGAAATTATAGATACCTATTGCATTGAATATTTTGCAAATGAGTTCGTTCTAATCGCTTAAAAATATGATAGGCTGCAATATTTCATATAAGATATATTATAAAATATGCGTATTTTTTTCTTAATTCTAAATCATCAATTTTATTAAATTTCTCTATCAACAAAACTTATCAAAATAAATAATGTTAATGAAACTCAGCAGTTTACATAAAAAAAATCTAAAAGAGTTTTTAAACGAGAATATATTTCATAAGTAATATTTTATAGGTTTCTAATATTCATTTTCTTTTGGTTGATTTTTTAAATCGAATGATTATGTAAATAAAAAAAAAAAACGATTACGCAAAATAACATTCAAGGGTTTCTTCATTTACGCTACCTAGGATCAAGTTACCATGAGGGATGCTCCTAGTCTGTGAATCCCTGCACAGATTTATAAAACCGCAACAACCCCATTTTTTGCAAGATGCATCGTATGTATAAATCGTGTAATCAAGATGTATCTTCCTCTCTGTCTATAGTGCCTTTTGAAAACTCCCAATCACACATCACATCCTTATAAATGCAATAATGGCATTGTTTTAATCATACTTTTAAATTTATTAATTGTAATGATTTATATTATTATCTCTATTGAGATAGTGATTTTGAATCTCAGAAGTTACAATAAAATTTTTTTAAGTTTAAAATCAGACCATAGCTCTTTTAGTCACCAAACTACGTAAGTTAATCCCACCCAAGTTTCACGAAAATTTCTTTGGCGCATTATTGCTATTTTGGCGACTTATTATCATGTGAAGAAGTAAAAAAAAAAAGTAACCAGAAAATTAGTAGTTTATAATGGAAAAGTATCTTTGAATGGGGAAACTAACAATAAAAAGAGTAACTATATTTTTATATATATGACCATATATTTTCGGAATACACATGGGTTCCCCTAGAAAGAAAAAGAACCAAGTAGCAGGGTAATGATGGCATGTGAGATACATCTCACATACGCAAGTCAATATGACAACAAGCTCGCTCGCTTCATGCATTTCAAATTTAACGTGCATCTTTCTTGAAGATTTTTTCGGAGTGTTTTTATTGTAGTCAATTTCCATTTCTAGTACTTAAACTCATAATTTTTTTAACGCTCAAATGCAGGTGCACTTTTTAATAATAATTTATAAACTAAATATTCTCTTTAAATCATAGAAGTACTTCATTAGATGTCAGATGTCAGAAAGTATCATACAGAATTTAATGTAGCTCATGGAAATGCCACCAATTATCAACAACATTTAAGATCAGAAATACAAAAATTTTGATCTTTCTACCATTTAAATTTGTCGGCACTTTATTTTTGTTTAAAGAAAATGGATTTAACCAAAATACCAAACTGGGGAAAGAAATTCAAAATGTAATAGATATATTGCCTGAAAATGGGATTCATTAACTTTAACAAGTTACGAAAGTATTTCACGAATATTCACTTATTTCTAATTGCACTACATCACCGAAAGTGACTAAATTGAAATTCTTGGAATGCTTAAATCGAAAGTCGTTGGATGAAATTGTTCAAACATTTTGAGACTTTTTAATTTTAACCCTAATAACTTCTTATAACTATTTAATATATTTTATGTATGCAGTTTTTATCAAAACTCAAGATCAGACTGGTAAAATTCTCAAGATCGAAAAATAGTATTTTAGATTAAATATTCACTTACCTTTAAGAAATCTTTGACAATGTTCATCGTCCTTGTATCTTTCTGACTTTTCCTTCTTTTTTAAAATATCGTTTACTAATGGCATCACAAATTTGATAGAGTTTTCTGTGTGTGAGTGTCCATGTTGTACAATTATTATAGCGTCTACTGAGGAATTGTCTTGCAAAAATTTGATCCTTTATTCTATTTGCTTTCAAAGGATCCGTCCACTGAGTTTTCACTCAGTTCATACGCCTTCAATCGTTGTTGAAGAATAATAAAGTTAGTCATAAAAAATTATATTTTGAATTTTGAAAATGATCTTTCATTTTTGATAATTCATCCCTATTATGGAATGTTCTTTGTAGCAACTGGTACATTTGCAGCCTTCAGAAGGCAAATTCTCCAATATCATCTAAATCATTTAAACTTTTTTCATCTGCAGCAAAAGGAAATGTTGCAAGTGGAAAATAAGTGTTGGGAAAAGATTTTTTACTATTCTGAATTTATTACAAAATTATACTAAAATTTCAACCAGCCGTTTTTAAAAATCATGTGTTTGTCAAAGAGCTTATTATCAAAATATACTGATGCTCTTCCATTTAGAAAACAGGCATGTAGCTTCTTGATATTGCTGTGAATATTAGGATCGATTTCTGCCAAATCTAGCTGTTTAGCAAAGTTAATGGCATCATACATGCCAACGGTATCTCCCGATTCAACAACAACGTTACGTCCACGATATTTTGTTGCAAAACATTGTTAAATAAAAATATTGAACGACATCCATCTTTAATCACATAAGAGTTTAGTTTGTTTCGTTAATAATTGTTCAGCAATTTCTCAAGAAATATCACTCTGCCAACTTTCAATAAGTGGTCAACGTTATTGAATAGTAAATTATGTTCAAAGAAATATGCAGGGACTGTTATTTTACTCTTGACTATTTGTTCAATTTAGCTTACAACTTTTTTTTAAATCGTATTAATACTTGTTTTAGCAACCTCAGAATTTCTGTTATGCTCCATAGAATCATCATGTCAGATTTTTAAGAATTGCTTTACAATGCCGTTGTCCTTCCTTGTTGTTTATTGTCAAGTTCAGTCCTTAAATTCTGTTTCAGTAAACCATTCCACTTTCAAGTATACCATTTTCATTTCTTTATCAATCTATTTTGAGTACTCGATTTAAACTAAAATGCATTAACTAATTATCATGATGTCTTACATTACACTGGCAAATTTCACAACTCAAAATAGCAAAAGTAAATGAAAGAATCGGATGTTAATGCAGTAGTAAGCATCAGTGTTGCCAGATGAAAACTTTGATTTAAAAGAAAAATCAAAATGAAAATATTATAGAAAATGCCATTAGAAGAATGTTTAATCAAACTATTTTGTTCTAAATAGGGTTTGGTTTGTCTCTCTATGGTCATTTTTTGCATACTTTAGGCTAATTAGACAAAGGACTTACAGTTTAATGTGAATTCCGAACCGCTAATAATAACTCTTGTTTCTAACTCTTTTTATTAATTTTTATTACGAGAATTTCTTTATGGTAAAAAAATATCTTATAATCCCGGAAATGTGTCTCATTATACATTGCAAAAATGTGCGGAGTGGCGTGGTGGATAACGCATTCGGTTTTTCAATTGATTAGGCAGGATTCGAAGCCTTACAATCAAATTGCAAACACTGTAAAGATATTTTTATAAAGCATGAGAGAAAAATAATATTAACCTCATCCATGAATATTTCTTAATCTTTAAAGACACATTTCTCTTCATACATAGGCCAAGTACTATACTAATTTTATCTGAAAGTTCTTCCGTCTATACTGAGTAAAATTTCTGGGTTAGTTTTTGGATTTCTGGATAGGTATGGTTAAGTTAAATTAAATGTCACAGTTAAATGAAAAGAAGGGCTGGAGCTATTGAATTAAGTTGTATGAAATAATTGAGTAAATGGGTTCAGTTGTATAGAACAAATGAGTATGAAGTGTGCTGGGTCAATTGACTTTTGTACGGAACAACTGAATAAGGGAGTTGCATGGAAAATTAAGTAAACAGTGTGCTGGTAAAAATTGACTTTTGTATGGAAAGTAAGAATATGGAACAACTGAATAAGAAGTTGTATGGAACAACTGAATAAGTAAAACAACTGAATAAGAAGTTGTATGGAACAACTGAATAAGGAAACAACTGAATAAGAAGTTGTATGGAACAACTGAATAAGAGTTGTATGGAACAACTGAGTAAGTAATTTCAGGAACAATTGAGCGAGCTTCTTTAGAACAATTAAGTAGCACAAAATGACTTTTGTATTGAACAAGGAGTTGTATGCAACAATTAAGAAAGGGAGTTGCATGGATCAGTTAGGCAAGGAGTGTGCTGGAACTCAACTGTCTTTTGTTTGGAAACAACTGAGTAAAGAATTGTATGGAACAACTGAGTGAGGAATTTTTATAGAACAGCTGCATAAACATATAAATAGGAACATATGAACTGTTGTCTACTTCTATATTCACAATGACATTCGTGAAAAGACTCAAATTTGTACTCAATGGTCCTAATGTTAAGTTATTTTAAAATATATAGGTATAGACGGATACCTATACTGTGTAACGTATACTTACTCAAAAGTAATAAAATGAAAGAAAACATCTTATTTTTTCCAATTTCTAACAATGAATACCTTACTACTGAACTACTCTAATAACAGAGAGTGTTATCGGAAGTTTGAAAAATCTCCTCAATTTTAAACAAAAGAAAAATTCTCTATGCCATTAAACAAAAATTCTCTATGTCATTACTGTGTATAAAATTAAAGTAAATAAAATACACTTTTCAAAAAGAAAGCATTTCGTATTTTAACCATTTTTTACCAACATACTTAATACACAGCAGAATTTATATTTTCTGCTTTCTTAAACAAAATATTAATTATAGATGAAATGCATATAGATAATATTCAAAATAAATTTCTTAAAAGATTAACTCTCTTTTTTATTTCTAAGAAATATTCATAATTTATGCATATGTTTTTATCTGGACAAAAATTGGAAAGACGAAATTTCGTGTTTGAATCACTACAATTAACTAAAAACTCAGCGAATATTAAAAAGAAAACAAAGATCTTTTCAACAATTTGTCAGAAAGAAATTGACGATATTAAATGATGGAAAAACATTCTGTGATTTCTTAAACGAAGTTATTTTTTAATACCCTTAGAAGAAATGTACATTAGAATACTGAATTAGTTTTTCTTATATAATCTAAGAAAGCAAATAAAGTGTATTGTAACGAATGAAAAATAAATTATTGTAACATTTTCATCTAGATGACTTCAGCAGGTTATCAAGGATAATAAAAAAACATTTTCATCATGAGTAGGAAAAAATTTAAATTAAATAACTTCTGGCAATCAAACGTCTGAATAAGCAATTTCTGAGGACATTTATTATCCTTCCGATTTGAGAAAAATAAAATGTTTCCCTTATTAAGAAAAAAACACAACATAATTCTTTATAAAAATTAAACTACGTATAAAAATTCCTTTTTTTTTTTCACAAAAAATAAAAGTGATGTATTGTTTGGAAGGTTTTTAAAAAATCATTGATGCAGCAGACAATAAAAACCGGAAGTACAGAAATACGGAAGACTGTTGTTGTCAGGTTTAGGTATTTTCAAATTGCTTTTTGAGCAGAAAAGGGACCTTAAATTGTCAAAAAATAAATCATTTGGGTTTTCCCAACTCTCATGAATTAATTATTTAATAGAGTCTTTTGAAACATGAAACATCTTTTTAAATATTAATTATAAACTTTTTATTATTATTAAAAAATCGTTTATAAACTTTTGAAAGGTTGAAAATAATTTTTATATTATTACACATTTTAGATTTGTATTAGAAATTTTATTCATAAAACATTTAAAATTATTATTTGTCTTCCTTAAATATTAATGAAAATTAATATCTACTTGTTTAATTTCATTTACAAACAAAAATTAAATTGAAACTTCAGTATTTTTAAATAAATTTCTTATTTCAATAACAGCATTTTATAAAATAACAGAATTGATTTAAATTTAAATTAATCTTTAGTACAACATCTTGACTGGAAAAGAAGATATTTTTTAATGCCAGGCACTTTGATCTGATGTCATTCGTTGAACAGTATATAGTGGATTCAGCGGTACACATACACTCAAGAGCCAAAACATTATGACCACCTGTCAATAACGAGTTGGCCTACCTTTGCCGCGCAACACAGCTTCAACCCGCCTTGGCATGGATGCCACAAGTCCTTGGTAGATGGCCGGAGACAGATTTACCAGATGTTTCAGCAACCGTCACGCAAATCCGAGATATTGCGAATTGGTGTCTTTGAATTCTGAGCTGCCATCCCAGGACATCCCAAATGTGTTCTCTCGGATTAAGTTCCGGTGAGTTAGGCGGCCAGGACATTAACGAATTCAGCTTCATGTTCCTGGAACCACTCCAACACAATTTTAGCCTTGTGACAAGGTTCGATGTCCTGTTGGGACATTCCATTTCCAGCTGGAAAACAGAGGCCATGTAAGGAAGTAACTGGTCAGCAATGATGTTCAGATACCCTGTAGCATTCATGGTCTGCTCTACCACAACCACGGGTCCCAGAGACGCCCAAGAGAACGTCCCCCAAAGCATAATACCGCCACCACCGGCCTGTGTATGACCGACTGTACATTGAGGGAGCAACTGTTTGCCTGGAAGACGGCGTATCCTGACACGGTCATCGGCGTGATGAATGACAAACCGTGATTCATCTGACCAGGCAACTCTCTCCCACTGATTCATGGACCAGTCACGATGTTCCCGGGCCCAGCGATGACGCTTGGTCAGCAAAAGGCACACGAGTGGGACGTTTGCTGCCTAGCCCCATATCCAACAGTGTCCACTGAACAGTGTGCTCCGATACTCTTCTACTTGGCCCTGAATTGTATTGGGCTGTCAGCTGAGCCACTGTCAGGCCCCGGTTTTGCTACACCATGCGAGACAGTCTCCGACGACCTTTTTCTTTGATAGCGTGTGGACGTCCAACACCATGTCGTCTACTGCTGGTTTCCCGTCATTCATCCACTTTGCATAAGTACTAACAACTGTAGGTCGCGAACAACCCACGAGTCGTGCAGTTTCGGAAATACTTGTTCCGAGCCTTCGAGCCATTACAATCTGCCCTCTATCAAAGTCGCTTAGATCCGCAGCCTTTCCCATCACACACAGAAGTAAGTGAAAGAATGATTCTTCAGACTCTCCGGCAGCAGTTAAATACCACTTCCACCTGATCACGTGCCATCCAAGCCCTACAGGCGAGTTCATTGCAAAATATAGGGTGGTCATAATGCTTTGGCTCTTGCGTGTATATGTATGATGTTCCTGTTATATTGTAGTCATATTTTTGCTAAGCAACTTGGAACGAGTTCTTACAAAAATGCAGCTGCCTGGTGACCAAGTGGTTAGCGCTGGCCTTGGTACTTCAAATTTGAATCCTGGAGGTAGGATGGATGTTTTATTAGTAGTTTGGTATCAACGTTAAACTGTAGGATGCGGTCTAATTAGCCCAAAGTGTGAACAAATTGACTGTAGAGTGACAAATCTAACCTACGATTTTAAACAGAAGAAAAGCCTCGATATAATTACTATGTCGTCTTATAAATTAAGGTTAATAAAATTCACTTTTTAAAAGAAACGTTATATATTTCAGCCATTTTTACCAATATATTAATATAGGGGTAATTATGTTTTCCACATCCTTAAACAAAATACAAAATTATAGATTTTTTTTTAATTTATTCAATGCTAATAGATAATATTCAAAATAAATTTCTTAAAAGAAACTCATTAATTCCCTTTTATATCATAATTTGTAACAAGAAACATTCAGAATTTATTCTTTTTTTTTTTTTTTTTGTCTGGACAAAAAATTGGAAAGACAAAATTTTTTGTTTGAACCTTTACAATTAAGTGAAAACTCAGCGGATATTAAAAGAAATGAATATTTTTCTTCAAATCTTCTTGATGATATTAAATAAATGAACCTGCCAACATACCTAAAAGAACCTACCAATATACTTAATATAGCAGCAATTATGTTTTCTTTGGCAAAATACTAATGATAAGAATCTTTGAATTATTTAAGGCAGATAGACAATGTTCAAAATAAATTTCTTAAAAGAAACTCATTAATTCTCTATTATTTCTAAGAAACATTCATAATTTATTCATATGTCAAAGCAAAAGTTGGAAAGACAAAATTTTGTGTTTGAACCACTACAATTAACTGAAAACTCTGCGGATATTAAAAGAAACGATTTTTCTTCGTCAATCCTTCTTGCAAATTGATGACATTAAATGATGAAAAAAACATTAAACAAAGTTATTTTTTAATCCTTTAGATGAAATATACATTAGAATCCTGAATTAGTTTTTAGAATTTAGTTTGAATTTTTGTAACAAATGAAAATAAATTACTGTAACATTTTCATCCTAGATGACTTCAGCAGGTTATCAAGGATAATAAAAAAAGAATTTTCATCGTGAGTAGGAAAAATTTAAATTAAATAGCTGCTGGCAATCAAACGTCTGAATAAGCAATTTCTGAGGACATTTATTATCCTTACTATTTGAGGAAAAAAATAAAATTTTCTCTTATTAAGAAAACAAACACAACGTAATTCTTTATAAAATAAAACCTCGTATAAAAATTCTGTTTATTTTTTTTTTCACTTGTCACAAAAAAAAATAAAAGTGATGTATTGTTTGGAAGATTTTTAAATTGTTGATGCAGCAGACAATAAACAGGAAGTACTGAAATGCAGAAGATTGTTGCTGTCAGGTATTTTTCAAA
>BPLR01008955.1:0-16808 GCA_021605095.1 Caerostris extrusa | reverse complement strand
GCAATATGCAAATTTTTCAGATGGCAGTAGCATCGCGTAGAACAGGTATAAATGCGCAGTGCTTTCGCAGAGCTTTCATTTCTGTTCAAGTTATTCATGTGAAGAGGTTTTGACGTGATGATGACCGCACGACGGGAATTAACAGACTTTGAACGCGGAATGTTAGTTGGAGCTAGACGCATGGGTCATGCCATTTCGGAAATCGTTAGGGAATTCAACATTCCCAGATCCACTGTGTCAAGAGTGTGCCGAGAGTATGAAATTTCAGGCATAACATCCCACCATGGACAGCGCAGTGGTCGACCGCCTGCACTTAACGACCGAGACCGGCGACGTCTGCAAAGAGTCGTAAATTCTAACAGACAAGCAACACTGCGTCAAATAACCGCAGAAATCAATGTGGGACGTACAAGGGACTTGTCTGTTAGAACTGTGCGGAGAAATTTGGCTTTCTTGGGCTATTCCAGCAGAAGACCGACTCGAGTGCCTTTACTGACAGAACGACATCGCTTGCAGCGACTCTCGTGGGCACGTGAGCATATCGGTTGGTCCCTAGATGAATGGAAAACCGTGGCCTGGTCCGATGAGTCACGATTTCAGTTGGTAAGAGCTGGATGGTAGGGCTCGAGTGTGGCGCAGACCCCACGAAGCCATGGACCCAAACTGTCAGCAAGGCACTGTTCAAGCTGGTGGTGGCTCCGTAATGGTGTGGGCTGTTTTTTTCATGGCATGGACTTGGTCCTCTGGTGCGACTGGACCGAACATTGACTGGAAATGCTTATGTTCAGCTACTTGGAGATCACTTGCAGCCATTCATGGACTTCATGTACCCAAACAACGATGGGATTTTTATGGATGACAATGCGCCATGTCACCGGCCACAACTGTTCGCGATTGGTTTGAAGAACATTCTGGACAATTCCAACGAATGATCTGGCCACCCAGATCGCCCGACATGAATCCCATCGAGCATTTATGGGACATCATCGAGAGGTCTGTTCGTGCCCAAAATCCTGCACCATCAACGCTTTCACAATTATGGACGTCTATCGAGACAGCATGGCTCAATATTCCTGCAGAAGACTTCCAACGACTTGTTGCTTTTTAAACCGTAAATCCCGGTCTGATATGACTTTTGGCGTAGGGCTGAGAACCCTTACCCAGTAAAATGAAAAACATAAAGTTTCGGAAATTCGCCGCAGCCTCACCGAATGGGGCATTGAAAAGTTAATGTAGTATATATATATATATATATATATATATATATATATTTGCATGTAGGTCAAAAATCAAATCATTTACATATTTATTTATTCTTAAACAATAAACATGCATTTAAATTAAATTACAAATTTACGTACACTTTCAATCAACGTTCTTTGGGAGCTGATACCATCAAGAATCATTTTGAGTACCCAACGTATACACACACACACACATTACTGGATACCACTGCCTTTAAGAACCGGTAAAAGAAGTTTCAAGAGAGGACCGCGATGAAATCCTTTTATTAAAAATTTTGATCTGATTTGCGATTGCTACCACGTCTCATTTTTTAAAAATGATGTTGGTTAAATTACAGATGTTTTATTATTACCCTCATTAGGTATTCTTACTTCTTGACCTTTTTAATTGATGAATTCATTTAAATTTATTGTGCTACGAGTTGGAATAATTAAATTGATGTTATGATAATTTTTACTTTACAAGAGTTTTACTGTATTATTAAGTTTTATTTAAAAATTTTATAATCAATCAATTAATATGGAAAATAATTTTTTAAAATTAAATTATTTAATAAATAAATTTTTTTACATATCATTTAATTAATTTTACTCTCTCTAATAAATAAATAAAATTTCAATGATACCAAATTTTTCTCATCATCCCTTCAAATTTGAAGACTAAGATTTGCCGCTTTACTGAATGAAATAATTTCGGAGGTGATAAAAAGTGGCTTGTATGTATTAATTGCAGTTAATTAAATTTTAAAAGGTTTTGTGAGCCATCAGAAAAAAAGAGTACTCGGTAAACTTTTAAACTTTTTAAAGAGACTAACCAAGCAAGAAATCCTAAAAAGTTTTTGATGAACCACTGCCAAGGGCAATATTGGAACACTATCAAAAAAATAACAATCAACTGTGCTCATTCAATATCCTCCTACTGTTTAGATTATGTAAAATCTTTATTTTGCTTCCTCTGTTTAGAATTTATTGTCCTTGTTCCATTAAATTTTTCACTTTCTTTAATCTTCTCTGAATCGAATTTTCGATAAACGATTCATATTTACTTGATATGGTAAAATGCTTAAAAGAATTTCTACAACAGGGAGCTGCAGCTTAAAGTAATCCAAATACTTTTTAAAGAACGATATTTTTCAATGAGTGAAATAAAAATCAAAATACCTCATTTTTATATCAAAAGCACTAACAAAAAATATGATACAGTATTTTACTGGGCATCACTTTAATAATAATAAAAATGCATTATAACGTGATTTTATAAGATAATCCAAATTTTATTATTAAGAAATTGTCAACTCGAATACCGATGCAGTTTATTTTGCAATGAATTGTTATGCGCCTGTTATTTCTATTGGTAATCATTAATACATTTAAACCATAATTTATTGCAATCTTATTTAAATTGTAATAAGATGTAAGTAATGTTAACTTCACAAGCGAAAAAAAGCTAATGAAGCGTCTCTGGATCCAAATTCCAGCTCATGGTTAAGGATATGCTGATGGTAAAAATATATCGAATTATATATTGAATATAAAGTGTCAGAAGACTCTACCTCCCGTGGTAACACTTTTTTAGTGGCTAAAAGGACCCGGCAACTTCCCTGGCTATTGCAGCTAGATTAATGAATCCCTGCTCCTCAGCACAGTTTTGCTGTATTATTTTGTTGTTGTTGTTGTATGTTGCATGCTGTTGTTCTTTTGCTGTCTGCAACTGTTCATAATCTGCCATTAAAAATAAAATATATTGAATAAAGATTTGTTTAGCTAAATATATTCTGGAGTAAATGCTGATCGTTTAATATACACTCATATTCATCCAATTTGTATTGACGCAACTCTTTTTTGAATATAATTAGCACAAATATATTTATAGGTTTAGAAGTTAACATTAGAATAAATTAATGCCAAAAAAGTGACATATCATATTTTTATCTCCTACATCTAATTTTTAATACTACATCAAATAGTAAATAAATGATTATAAATTCTGCAGCTAATTTAAACAAAAAGGGATTAGAAAGGATCAGCAGTGGAAGTAGTTATTTTTCAAACGTCAGGAACGTTTTTCATTAAAAATTTGATTCAAACCTTTTCCCTTGAAAGTGGATCACAACAGAGTGATAAGCAAAGTACTTATTTAAAAATTTCATCCAGGCAAAAGAATTTTGCTGCAGCTGCCTCTTTTAGTGAGCTTTTATTACGATCAATGTATGCAAAAAAATTCTTTTACAGAATGAATATTTTTATTTTGGAAACTATTTTTGTAGAATGAATATTTTTATTTTGAAAATTATTTTTGTAGAATGAATATTTTATTTTGAAAACTATTTTTGTAGAATAAATATTTTTAACGAAACATCATACCGAGCTAAATATTTTCAAATAAAGATATCTCATTTTATAAATTTATTTTTTTATAACTACTAAAAGCCATCATCACAGCTTAAATTAAAAACAAAACCAAAACCAAAAAAAAGAAATACCCCAATGACCCATATCGAAACTTCACTATAAAACATTATTTTAATGTACTAAAACTGTTAACTATTTTTAAATGCTGATATACTTTTTAGACTCCAAATTCCCAAACAACAGTTAAACAGAATATGTAGTTACTATTTTAAATCAAAGGTAGCTAATTTAAACTAAGATTTGTAAAATCAACATAATGAAAATTTTTGTTTTTGAAATTTTTTTTTACATTAGTTAGAAATTAATCTATTAAATAAATTTTTTAGCCATACTTTGAATAGAATTATGTGAAGATAATTTGTTTTAAGGAGCTTCCACAAAAAAATTTTCAATTATGATTAAATTAATTAACACTTTTGTTTAGAGCATCTTTTCGTATTCAAAGTTTTACTCGGAACAGTTCCAAATGCTTTATTTTTTAAAGACATGTTGCTCTATTTTTGTGCAGTTGGAACCAAGTGAAAATGTTCATTATAACGAGTTCATTAACTTGAAAGCGATCCATGATTATTTCCAAGCCACGTGGATCTCACAGCCCCTTTTAAACGCCAACCAGAAAGCTTGTCTCCCTCTCCAGTACTTTATGTCGTTTCGTCATTTAAACTACACGTGGACAGAGAGAAAAATCCACCATTTCTCACACATTTGAATTAAAACGCAAGATTAAATGCATTTAAAATGAATACACAGCCACATATTAACAAAATTTTGATTCCTTCATAAAAGTGAAAACATTAAACAAGAAATCACTTCTATCACATAGAATTTCTTTTTAAAAATTTCAAAAAGATATAAATAAGATTAAAAACAAAAATATTATAAATATAAGAATTAAATAAAAAATCCTTAATTAAATTTATACACGCTTTAGCTGAAAATTTGTATAATTTAATCACTTATTAATATTCACATTCTACTAGAGGTCTGATGACAACTGGCAAGGCGCTCTTGCCTCAGGTTCAAATCCTGGCTGTAACGCGATGTTTGTAGGCCTCGAATCCACGTTAAACCAGGTTCCGGATCTAATCCAAAGTTTTCAAAAAAAAAAAAAAAAAAAAAAAAATGACAGTAGAGCGAAAAACCAAATCAAATCACATTCTAGTGGAAAACTAATAAAAATCAAATAGTGTTTTGACAGTAAAATTGGTAATGCATTTTTTCCGTTGTTTTAAAATTGCACATAAAAAACTATTTAATTTACCTTTATAGATTTATTTTGATAATTAATACATAGCTCAACGTTGAATATAAGAAGTTTTAAAGTTAAATTGAAATTTAATTAAGTTTACAATTTTTAAAATGCTGATTCAACAAACAAAAAAACACAACAAAAAATCTTTATACATAGTCAAACTCATATAATCTTTATACATAGCCATAATCATAGTCTCTCATGTAAATTGTTCAACAATTTTTCTCTTAATGATTTCTTACCTGATGTATCTTCTGGATAATTACTTTCATCATATTTATTTCTACATTTTTAGTACCCCTTCGAACGATACACAATAATAAGCCTCTGCAAATGAAAAATCGTACTTACAAAAAATTTTTACCCAATAATTTACCCGCAAATCCTTAGAAATTACATAACACAACTAAAAAAAATATAAGGCAAAATAAAAATATGCAAGTAATGCAAAGTACATAAGAGATAAGAAAATGGGGTTTTTTTTTTTATTTATTATTTCAGAGCAAGTAGAAAATTTGCACAATTTTTTTATTTTCATTTGATAAAAATATTTTTTAATATTCACAACTGATAAATATGGATTATTTTTTTTTTTTCAAGAAAAAGAAATTAATTTATCAGTGATTTTCATCCACACCCTTTTAAAAACTGTTTCATGAGCTAGCATATTAGCGTGAACTCACAAATATCAAAAATTCCTATAACCTCAAGTTATGGAAATTTATCAAATTGATGCCTTAATTTTTAAAAACATCTGAGCTTACTACAAATGGCCAAACGTAGAAAATACAGCCAAGTGTTAAGACATTCACTTTTAATTAAAAACAAAATAATATGTTTACTTTATACAAATTTCTATTAAAATTTTTTTACTTAAAAATTCAAAAATCATATGATCATTGAATCTATTTTTATTTATAAAACTATAATGTCAATATTTAATTTTAAAAAGATCTTAGCTTACAAACAAATTATTAAAAATCAAGCGTTTCAAATTTCTGTGTTGGTCTAATTCTCCGTCGCCATTCTTACAACTCGGAATGTTTCTGGGCTTTCACTTCTTCAGATTATTTGTGTGCTTTAACCTCAATGTCCTGCCGTGTAGATATCCCATGAGTATTTCATGAGTATCCCATGAGCATACACTTATGAATGTAGAAAAAGTGGACAAAGCTTCTTAGCCAGTGATGATCACCCAGAAACCACTTGCACTATTGTCACAGAAGAAGGAGGAAAGTACTTTCCCAAAGGACTTTTAGAGGGTACCAGCGCATTTGCGTATATCGTATATGGGAAAAAATCAGAAAATCCCACTGGGCAGTCTGACTAACGAGGCAAAATACTAAACATCACAAACGCTATCGAGTCACCTCGATTTTTGAAACAGTGTTTACAATAAAGCTGCCAACTGATTGTTCTTCAGCCCTAATGCTGACAAGCGGCGTACATTGCTTCAGAGCCACAGTCGGGCGTTTCAATTTCTGAACTGTAAATGCGTCAATGATCAATAATGTACAAAAAACATTTAATTTCCAAATCATTTTTATTTTGGCATTTTAATAAATCAACAACCATAATTATTATTTAATACAATGTAAGAATTTATTAATTATTAATTATTAATTTTTTTTAGATTTTACAAAGTAGTAGGAATGAGTTATTTTCTTTAATGTTTAAAAATTTACAACAATAATAATAAAAAAAATACTTACGAGAATAGGAAATACGCTTCAATGCTTATTCCCATAGTAACAACTAAAGTGAATCTCAAAATCCTTCAAATAAGTTCCGAGGTTCGCACCATTTTTTAAAACAATGCAAAACATTTTTTAAAATCACATTTCTGAAAAGTTCAAAATATTCAGAATTATTGTGCGCAAATTTTATTTTATTTTTTGAATTTCTAGGCTCGTAACTGTAATGAAAATTTCATGAAATTTTGTCTCCAACCCCTATATAAAAATAATTTAAAAATTAAATTTATTAACAAATTAATTCTTTTTAATCAGTTTTTTTTCAGTTGAGTACAAATTTTGCTTTTTATTGAATAAAAATGCTGAACATGAACAGTTTTTATATTTTTATCAATATATAATTTATAATTTTTGAGAATAAATTATATTTTTTTATAATTGTAAAAAAAATAGCTACAGAGAGATGAATGAAATTTTCTAAATTACTTATTTGACTTATTTGCTTTACTTATTACTCTAAATTACTTACTTGAGTGAATCATTTAAAAAAAGTTAAAAACGCGTTATATACGCGCGAGAAAAATCATTAAATATTTTAGTTATTACAGTGTCAGTAAATTGAAAGAGTTGAAATTTACAAATTGTCAAAGAATCCTAAATTTATTTAATATATGATTAATTAACATAAATTAATATAACTAATATAATCATAAATTTATGTATTGCTACTATCCATTTATATAGATTGGGGTTTCTTTTTAATGGGTATGCATATATATATAGCCTGGCGGCCGAGTGACTAGCGCTAGGTGGCATAGGTTTCGGGTTCGAATCTCGGAAGGGCCATGGATGTTTGTAGAAGTTCGAATCCACTTTAAACCGCAGGTATCGGTCTAAATATGACCGTATTAGTGTTGGGCGTAGGACCGACAACCCGACCCCGTAAAAGAAAAAAAACATCTCATGTTTTGAAATCACCAATAGATAGATTTGTTTTGGACCACCAGGGGGTTGTGCCAATGATGATGATGATGCATATATAAATAATAACTGTAAAAATATTGCTAATTATTATTTAGAGCGTTGTTTAGTTGAGTAAATAATTTTTAAATAGCAAAAAAAAGCATTATGATAGTTTTCAACAAAAATATTTGAAATGATAATACGAAATGATAAGAATTATGGAATATTTAATACATTATATAGTGTCAGTAATTAAAGTGGAAAATTTACAAGTTTTGAAATAGTTATAAATTCAATTTATTGCTTTCTCTGAATACACAGAGTAGTTGTTGGTTATTCTCACATAAGTAATAATGTAACACTTAACTTCATTTGAGATGTGAATTGTTGCACTTACTAGCAAACAAAGAGAAGAACGGCAGAAAGTAAGTGTGATATATGACGACCAAGACAGTTCCCCGCACGTACATCCCATTGATAGCCGTTATTTCAGAGCCATTGTGTTTCTCTGTTTTTATAATTTCTTTGTGTTGCTGTAGACTGAGAAGGCCAGGAAGAATTCGATGAATTTATCTGAAACAGAAATTTATTAGTATTCTGACAAATTTTATGATGGAATAGACATGATGTTTATAACTCAGTACTATAAAGTTATCATGAAAGTATAGCAGTGATATCAATAAAAAAAAAAAAATTCCTGGTGTGAATACATGAACTTTGAAAATATAAAAAAATTTAATTAAAAATTAAGTTGTTAATATCGATTGAATTTGCTTTAAAAGGATAAAATGTTTTATGGAAAAAAAATAACAAGAAATAAGATGAATGGTTCTTGTTATTTTATTTATTTAAAAAAAAATAAATATTTCTTTTGTATAAATTATATATTTTTCTTTCTTCTTTTTATGTATAAAAATCATCCAATTATTTATCAACAGTATATAAAATAAACATTAATTTTTTCTTAATTAATATTTTTTTACTTTGTTTCAATTTTTTTACTGAGTAAACAATTTCAAAGATTAGAAAAAAATATTTATTAAAATTTACAAATTTAGATACACTGTCTACTTAAGAAATTAAATATTCCGTCTTTGAGAGTAGGAATTATTCGAGAATATAAATATTGATAAAAGTTCAAAATGATAAAATTTACTGAAATTTATTAATAACTCATCTATGTGTTGTTAATACGCTTCTAATATAAAATGAATTTTTTTCAAAACTTGTTTTCCATATTTTGGTTGTGTAGTAATGTTAATAAATAATTTATTTTCATTACCTTTCTGTTCATCTTTTAATTCAGTGTTTTTCAAATGTTGCCAAGCATCCACAACAGTCCCAGACAATACAAGAGCAGCCAACAAAGCTAATACAGCCCTGAAATAAAGATTATTCAATAAAAATACAATATGTTAATAATGTCTGTCTGCTTTTGTAAGAAAAATAGACAAAGAAATGTTACAATTCGTAAGTAATGCTTTACATACATTTCTTATTTTTTTCTTCCTTGTCTTAACAACGATATGCAAAGGGAGTTAGAACTTTGTATTTAAAAACACAGTTCGAGCAAGCGAGTTGAACCAAAAATTCCCATACCCACGCTAAGTAGTGTCACGTTAAATATATAAGCCAAAAAATCTTCACATTGTGTTTGAAGAAAAGAAAGAGTGGAACTATGCTATTGCTTATCCCTCGAGATGTTATGTATGCACCAGGAATCATTGTTAACAAACAGATAAGGCTCTCATTAGAAAATCTTAAACACATTGTCGTAAAACGATCTTAAATACAACCCTCCCACATTAGAAAAAATCATTTTTATTTTTGAATTACATCTTTATAAAAAAAAAACGATAGAATTAAATTTTAAACAAAATGACAAAAATGTAAAGATGTATTTTTTTTTTTTTTTTTTGTAAATGTAATTCTGTAACAAAATGTACAAAAATATAATTTCTTGGCAAAATTGTGTATGTATTTATACACAAAAATGTAATTTTTGAAAAAAATTGTGTATGTATTTATGTAATGTACAAAAGTGTAAATTTTTGACAAAAATGCTATGTATTTATGTACAAAAGTGTAATTTTTTAATACAAATGTGCATGCATTATGATTACACATGTGCAAGTACAAAAAATGTAAAAGTAAATTGGTTAAAAGTTTGTATAAAAGTTATGTATCTAGGATTTTACTTATTCAAAGTTAAGTTTAGAAATTATGAAAAAAAAAACTTGTTGGATAAGTACTACTTACAAAAAGACCATTTGATGTATATTAACTGATTTTGTTCTTCCATCTTCACAACGATGAACCCCCAGTGGAACAAAATCAATCGGGACTGTAAAAAAAAAAACCCAAATTAATAGTAAATATTTATTTATTTATTTTTTTTTTTTTTTTTTTTTTTTTTCTTACATTGAAGAAAAATTATCAAATTTTAAAAGAAAAAAACAGCAAACTACTACTTTAAAAAAATTTAAACGTATTCTATTCTAAATTTTTGTTTAATAACTATTAAAAATATGTTATTTGTTTAAATATAAGTAAGAATGCAGTACTTTAAATAATAAATTATTTTTTGTAGTTTATTGTTAAATGTCAATTTCTTTACTAGGAAATAATACTGATTATTTAACTTTTACTTTTTTTTCCCCTCTTTAGAGTAAGAAAATAAGAAATGTAAATAAAAACGTATTGATTTTTATCTAAATATAGACTTCTTGTCTTTTCTAGGAAAATTTATGCGTGCTATTTAAATATCATCTTAATTACTGATAAAAGAAATGAAAATATAACTTAATAAAATAGAACTAGAGATCGAATTCTAGTTTTCTTAGAATAAGAAACAATACCAGATTTACTGAATTGTAATTTATTTATAATTTGGAGAATAATATGATGCCTCAATCAAAGTAATAATCAACCACTGAAATTTTCGCAGTATGGAAAAGGGAATGGATTACTTAGAATCGAAAACATGATTTAAATTTATCAAAATTACATTGATTTTTATTAGAATTATAGCAATCATGTAATTTAAATGTCTTTTCTGAATATTAACACCGCTATCACCATGTATAGATTTCTTGACTCAAATATTTAAATATGTAGCCCTTTTCTTCATTGGCGTAACAGCCCCATGGTGGGCCAAGGCCGTCTGCCTACTGTAAGATTGCAAGAGCAACTGCAGTTTTCGAGACAAGAGATGTTTTCTTTTTACAGAATAGAGGTCATCCCTACGCCCATTACTCTACAGTCATGTTATATCGGGACCTACGGCTTAAAGTGGATTCCAAACCACTACATCAACCGGGACTCGAACTCGAAAGCCGTGGCACCGAGCGTCAGAGCGCTAGTCACTCGGCCATCAGGTCCCATAATGCAGTTTAATATTACACATTTTTAAAACATGAAGGCACATTTAAAAATCAAAGAATATTACAGTAATAAAATAAAACTAGATAAAAATATAATTTAAAAATAAATATTGACTAATGTTGCATCATTCATTTTTTTTTTTATTTTTAAAAATTGAAATAATTTTATCACCACATAACAGTGAATAGAATTAATTTCAATTTTGGGTTGGAATGAATCTTCATATTTGTGATTTAGAAAGGAAAAAAAAAATATTTTTATTTCTATAGCTAAAATAAAATTGTTTGCATCAGTAGAAAATTCATTATTTTTGCATCATATAAAAATGGCGATTAACAGCTAAAATAAACTTATGGAGATTATTTTAAATTAACAATTGAAGCTAATTATTCTGAAGCTGATCAATTAACAACTTAAATTAGTTAATAGCATGCTTATTGATAAAAATGCCAAAACTTTTATTAATTGATTCACTCACCTAGTCCTAACATTTCTTTCAGATCATTAGCTGTGCACGTGGAAGGAAGGCAGATCCCAATGTGGAATTTAAAATAATCTCCTGCAAAGTTTGCCGCTGGAAGTTCTTTGATAATCTACCAAAAAAAAATGGAAGTTTCATTATTTTTCGAAACAGATTTTCATATCATATTAAACATTCTTAATTAATTAACCCTCTAAAGCAGAAATTCCTATTTTTTTCTGTTTTACTACTGTGCCCATAAAATAAGACCAATTTTTATTTTTTTCAAAAACTCTTTATTTATTCTTCCAAATTTATGTCGTCACCTTCAAAGTAATCCCCCTCCGGACACAATGCAATTATGCCAACGTGTGGCCGAGTGGCTAGCGCTCTGGAGTTCGATACTACAGGTTTCGGGTTCGAGTCCCGATGGTGCCATGGATGTTTGTAGTAGTTCGAATCCACTTTAAACCGTAGGTCCCGGACTTCTATGACTTTAAGAGCATTACGGAGCAAAAGTCAGACTTCTACCTACGGGTACTCCATCACAACAGAAGCTGATTCCTTCCCCTTCATACATGAATCCGTACGGGTTCGTGGGCTTGGCCTAGATTAGATATCTACCAAGTGGGATAAGTAACAACTAACAATAAATAACAACAACGTTTTTTCCAGTCCTCAATGCATGCTAAAAGTCATCGGCAAGGATGGCCTTCAAAGCGCGCGGCGATTCACGTTGAATCTCTTCAATCGACTCAAAATGGTGTCCCCGGAGTGGTCTTTTGATTTTAGGGAATAACCAGAAGTCACACGGTGGGAATACGGTGGTTGTGGAACGATATGGGTTTCGTTTTTGGCAAAAAGTCACGAAGAATCAATGCTATGTGAACTGGCGCATTCAGTGTTTTCGGTACCAATCGAGATTTGACGCGTTTGACGCCCAAAATGGAATTGACCGATCCTTTTGAAATTCCGACATCGTCAGAAAGGTCTCTAATTGTAAATAGATCAGATCTTTAATTTTTTGGACGTGAGTTTCCGGTTGAGGTTGAAGGTCGATCAGAGGGCTCTTCACCTTCAACGCGTTCTCTGCCTTCTTTGAACTGTTTATACCGCTTGTAAACTTTTTTTCCTGTTCACCGAATGCCTTCTGCAACATTCTATACGTTTCCGCAAACAAAATTAAACGCATGATCTTGCTTAATTCATTCAGACATTTCAAAAATCGCAGGATATGTTTTAGCATCTTACAAAACCAAGCGTAACTCAAATACTAATGAATATTTTGACGTCAAATTTCACACAGATGTCAAGGACAGTGCCAGCAACATAAAAAGAAAAACCAAATTGAAATTCCATAAACCCTGGGAATTTTAAATTGAAAATTGGTCTTATATTTTGGACACAGTAGTAAAATAGAAGTTTCTTGATGAAAAAAATCAATTGGAAAGTAAAATTCGATAACGAATAAAGAAAAAGGTATATTTTTTTCAAAAAAGATAATGAAAAACAGTACAGCGAAGAAACATAAAATATCAAATGGGAAAGTTGATGAGCAGGAAAATTTACCAATTAAAAACCGTTTTTATATTAAATGAAATAAAAACAGACTCTTAGGTTTAGAAGTTTATCGAACACCGTATAATTAAATATCCGTTACCATAATCCTGCATCAGACAATTATCCATATTAAGATCCCGAGTAAAATGGAGACAAGATCTTAATATGGATAATTGTCTGAAATGAATCCTGTATTTATCCATATTGTTTACTGATTGTAAGAAATACTACATTTAAATTATTCAAATATGTCTTGATTATAATTAGACGTACATATCTGAATACTCTTATCTTAAATTCATCATTTATCAATTACTAAAAGAATTTAAAAAAGCAAACTCACCGCAGTTACTGATATTGATTTTGACTGCTATTGGTGGTTAAGATGGATAGATTTAATAGGAATGTTCATGAAATAATTGCTTCATGGATAGAATATAGCCATTTTTTTCTTTTGTTTTGGAAATACTGTAGTCTAAAACCATTTATGTGTTTTAATCACCCAGAAAATATTTATAGTCCATTAAACATTTAGACAGAAAAGAAACTTAATGAACTTGGTTACGACTCAAGTCATTCAAATTTGAGTTTTTCTATTTGGAGTCGAAATGAGAAAAAAAGAAGATAAAATATGCTTGCGGTTTATGAGGAAATTTGCACTGAAGTTGCTTTTGAGGAAATTAATTTCAAATTATGACAAACAATTGTTGTCTTGTTTTCTACAATTGCTTTATACAAATTCTATTTGTATTTTGAATACAGGTTTGTACATGGTTCCATAGAGGCTATATAACTTCCTGTCTATGAAAAATATTGAGGAATGATATCAGACCGACCTGCTATTTGACTTTATAAATTAAAATCAGATTGATGTAAAAATTAAAAGGAAGAAATTGAATTAAAAATTAAAAAAATGTACTTATTTCATTAACAAGGATGTCATAAATGCCTGCCAAATGACTTGATTGAAATTCATACTATTTATAAGTTATGTTTAGAAAGTTAACTAGACAAAAAGTCGGACGCACGAATTAATTATTTCGAAAATTAAATTGTTTTAAATTTATTGTTGTTTTTACTAAACGCTGTTCATTTATATTAAATTTTATTAAATATTTTCACTGCCAAGCAAGACAGTGGCTTATAGTGGCCAAGAGCTTGGGAAAGTTCAATTCCCATCGTTGTTAGTATTTTTATCCTGTAGTTACACAGATTGTAAATTATATAACGAAGATACGTAAGTAAATAAATATCTTCTTTTTTTATCTAATGCCCCTCTCCACCCTCTCGACCATTAGTCAGAAGAGCTGGCCAATGACAGTTAAGAAAGACAAAAACCAAACACTAAAGGACAGTAACATAAAAAGAGAAACATTTAAGAGCAATAGGGTATATTCTGAGAGATGCTCTCCAGTCATGGGCATGCTACGGTCGCAAAGGGGGCAGATATTTGCATCAAACAGTCCTATTCTATACAGGTGAGTTTGTAAGTAGTCAACCCAATGACAAATCTAAAGCAGGCCAATCTGACCGCTCTAGGCAAGGAACTGAAAATCTTGTTGACTTATACAACAGGGAATTACCCTTCATCTCCAAAAGAGGATCAAGTTGCATCATTTAGATCCATTCTTGGCCAACATATCAGCCTACTCATTTTCATATATCCCGCAATGGTTTGAATTCACCGCAGAGTAATGAATTTCTTGGTGTTCAAAAGTTTTATTTATTTTTTTTACTATGCAGTTCTAGAAATCTCACATTCACAATGATTGAATGTGAGATTTCTATCTATTGATTGAATGTGAGAAACATACTTTTCGGCATAATTTTTTTGAATAAAAAAGGCTCATTTTTTAAAAAAACATTATATTTTGCTGATAAATTATGCAACTTATGTATTAGATGTCATATATCTGATGCATAATGATATATTTTTAAAATAGTATGTTCATTTGCAGCAAATGAAAAAATATATGTACATGAACTTTGAATAAGTGATAGAGGTTTTGAATTTTTGTAATTGCAATAAAAAAACATCGGTTATTGAATTTGGAAGTGTTGTTTTTCTTTCATCTTTAACCCTTACGTTGCACTTATTAAATAATATTGCAGATTTACATAACTTATTTCCTGCTAGAAACATTTCATAATTTTATATTATTAAAGACAGTATTTTCATGTGCTTTTAAAAACCTATTTTTCATATACATGTGTTTCTGGTGAATTATTCATGGCTGTAGCACTAGGAAACAAAATATCAAATCCCAACAGAAACTTTACTTGAAATCAGAACAAAATATTCTATCAGGAGAATAAATTTATTAAATTTAAAAAAATACCTAGGAAAATGATTAGGTACAAATTATGCTATTAGAGATAGAAAATAATTGGATTCTTTTTTAAATGTTTTGAGATTTGAAGAGTTTTAAAAAAAGGAAAAACAGTACAGTTCTTCTTCATTGGCGTAGCAGCTCCATGATGGGCCCAGGCTGTCTGAATACTGGCAGATTCGAGACAAGAGAGGATTTCTTTATATGGGGGTAGGGTTGTTAGCCGTAAGCCCTACGGTCACATTAGAACGGGACCTACGGTTTAAAGTGAATTACGAGCTACTAAAAGCATCCATGGCATCGACAAAACTCGAACCCGAAACCTGTGTCACCGAGCACCAGAATGTTAGTCACGCGGTCATCAGATCCCCCACATTGCAGTTAAGAAACATAAAATATCAAATGAGGAAACCGATGAGCCTGAAATTTTGCCAATTAAAAAACATTTTTAATGTTAAAACTAAAAACAAGAACAAAAATTTTTTAAAGTCACCAATATTGCAAAAAAAATAGATATGCAACTTAAATCTAAAAAAAAAAACTAAATTAATTAGTTAAATTAATTACTGAATTAATATGTATTAGTTAAATTTAATTACTGAATTAATAATGAAAACTGTATTAATCACGTGTCATCCACTGCAAGTTCAAAAAATGTATTTGATCTTGAGTGGAGGAATAGAAAGTATTTTATCAACGATTAAAATTGAACAAGATATATTTAGGGAGAGGTGTGAGCTAATAGACAGTTGAAAAAAAGACTTTACGTTTCCCAGTTTGCCGAACTCCGTGTACAACAAGTCCGTTACCACCTAATCCCATGCATGGCTTTGAGGAGCTGGGTGGAAACATGCTCCACAGTGCAGCAATACCTGTCCATGGTAACGTCTTCATGGCTCCTGGGAGGTTCCTTTTTATTGGACGCCACTTAAAAGCACCTCGTCGTAATCGCCCATGAGGCCGAACGTCCCCCGAATCAAGCCGAAAGGAGGCTTCGCCATGGAATCTATTACTGGAGAATCGTACAAACAAAAGATGTTATTTGAAATAACTTTAAGAATTCTGCTAAAAACTTTTAATCGATTCCAAAAAGAAGCGGAAATTAAACTGGTATATTTAAGTTAATCTTGTTTATATGAGATTAAGATTTAAGATTGTGAAGTATGTTTACTTAATATATTTCATGTTTATACAATATCATGATGCAGATGCTGAACGCTTCCCTGCAAAAAATATCTAATGAAGAAATAGTTTTTTTATAGATCACTAATCAATAAATGGTAGCAACATAATTTATTTAGGAATCACAAAAAAAAACCCCCATAAAACACATCGTAGTCCAATAAAAAAGTAAAATATACTTGACATAGTTTCATTAAAGTATATAAAATATGTTCAAGCCATATTTATCCAATGTATTATTATTATTTTCAGTACAGATTTTATATATGCAATATTTAAAAATAGTAATAACAACCTTAAAAAATTTAAATTTCTTATAAATGCGTT
>BPLR01008954.1:0-68703 GCA_021605095.1 Caerostris extrusa | reverse complement strand
GTTCTATCATACATAAAAATGCATGAAATTAAAGCACACCGTGGATGCAGAACTTAAATATTAAACGAATCTTAAAAAGCACCGCAATTAGACAGTAATCTCAGTACGATGGGAAAAAATGCCCAATCCATCCCTATAATGTTTGAGTATCAATTAGAGAGATCATCATACAAAAAATCTCTTTGCAATTCAATTACCCCATTGTAACTAAATCAGTCCAAGACAGTCTCATGCAGACGCAAGAATAAATCTGGTACTTTGTTAGTAGGCCTATTTTTTGCTTCCATTTTCGTAGGTCACGTTTAGTGTCGTTCATCGATTAACCTGATTCAATTGGGTATGCCGGATACAGCAACAGGATTTGTGCTATTTTCTAAATGGATGTCCTCTTTTTTTTAACAGTTCGGGTTTGGATTTTGGCAATCGAGAATGATGTGTTTTGGAGAATACCTTCAACGACATAGATGGCTGTAGAATAGATTATTTGGAGGAGAGAAACAAAGAATTTTATTTCACTGTAAATATTTGATGTAATGAGAGCGTAACGAAAACAGTATCTATTTGGTTTTCAGTAACAATACGTTACGTCTAAATAGGGCGCTTAAAGTATGAATTTATTTATGGATGACAACGTTAATTTGGCAGTGCAGACATTTTAAAGAATGCTTTCATTTGAGTTACACTAAATTTTTCACTTTTCAAAATTGAATCCATAAATTGATATGCTTGGCCGACGAATTGCAGCCCCGTCAACCCCCTCCCACCTGTCAACCGGAACTTTTTCGGAGGGCATTGCTTGATGAGTGGTGTAATATTCCCTCGATCAGAATGATAATTTGATACTCAGCATGCCTCTTGTAAGGCCTGTTTGCATTTGGTTTGATATACTCCATATTAACCATCTGATACGTAACCATGTTATACTTTTTTTGTAAAATAGGTTATATTTGAAATTTCCTCCAGGTGAGTAAAAATCGCAATTTTTATTAATTATGTCAAACATATAGCATTTTTTTTTGCTGTTACCTTTGTTTACTGATAGACTTTTACAAAGGGAAGTCAAATTTGTTATGCTTTGTCTCTTTCTTTGCCTGAACTTTTTCATTATCCTTAATTTATGGACAGGAAAGTAGAATATTTGTAAAAAATGAGTATGATTTTATATCTTCAGAATTTTTTAACAATGCAGGAATGTCAATTTTAAAAGTACTTTGGAAATTCCAATAACTTAATATAACATATGTTGTTCTCTTTATAATCAAATTTTTTTTCGAATAAAACCCTTTATCTCACTCGATAATGTATCAGAAAATATACTAAAACCATATGGGGTTCCATTCCGTTGGCGGCGTTTGTTAGGTTTGGTTGACACATACATAATTGTTTGCACACTTTAGCTAAGTAAACAGGGAGCTACGGTTTAACGTGGGATTCCCAACCACTAACAAACATCATTGCCACCCCGCAATTGAACTGAAATCTGTAGGCACCAAAGGTCGAAACACTAGCTAAATCCATCGAGCCACGCAACATTAACTAGTACAGATTGCTGGACCATTAGTCATCAGACCGCTGGTACCTATGGAAACAAATGAGATTTGGAATTATGTTGCAAATGTTGACTTTCTGTATAAGTCATCCTTTTGAGTATTTTTATATAATTTTGCCATTCTATAGCAACCATTCTATACCCTAAGATGTGAATATTTGTCAATTTTTAATCTTTGGTATATATCTTGAATTTTATTAATAAATAACCTGGTATCAGAATATCCAGTATTTGGACCCACCAACATAAATCATATAATCAGTTCATATCAAATCCCTTTGCTTAAAATATTTTTTTATTTTTTAAGCGTAAATGTTCACCCTCGAAAATCAGGATACACTTCAAGATTAATCATTCTGGAACATAAAATTACAGGAAATTAAAAACCATCGGTGATGCAGAACTTAAATATTAAACGAAGCTTAAAAGCACCGCAATTAGAAAATAAACCCAAGTACTAAGAGAAAAATGCTCGATCCATTCTATATGGTTTGGCCATATCAATTAGAGAGTCCATTGAATCATGAAAAATCTCTTTGCAATTCAATTACCCCGTAACGAAATCAGTCCACACTTATTGAAAGCAAGAATAAATCTCGTACTTTGTTAGAATGAATATTTTTGCTTCCTTTTTCGTAGGTCACATTTAATTTGATACTCAAAATTGTAAAGGCCTTTAATTGTATGCCGGATACGTAGTATTTGTGCTATTTTCTAAATGGATGTCCTCTGTTTTTAACCGTTCCGGATTGGATTTTGGCAATCGAATTATTGATGTTTTTATTGGATTATGCCTTCCTCAAATAGATGGCTGAGGAATAGATTATTTGGATGTGATCAACAAAAGAATTTTATTTCACTGTAGATATTTGATGTGATAAGAAAAATCAGGTTTTTGCTAAAAAAGAGCTCTTAAACCTCGTTAATTGGTTACTGCAGTATCACTACGCTAATTTATGGAATTTGAATACGGAATTAAAACGAATTATAATACATTTACAGAATTAATTTGGCAATAAAGATATTTTGAGTTGAAAAAATTTATTTTCAAATTCAATTACCATAACGTAACTTATAATGTTTTCTTTATAATCAAATATTTTTTTTTTTTAAAAACTGGTATTTATACTCTTAGCTCAGTCATAATGTACATAAGCTATACTACAAACCACATGGTTTCTATTCCGTTGGCGGAATTTGTTAGATTCTGGTTTCCGTCTACGTTCCTGTTTGCACACTTTAGGCTAAGTAAACCTGGGAGCTGTTTAACATTTTTATGACCTTTAACATAGATTCTGAACTACTAACAAACATACATGCCATGGGAAGGATTGAAACCTAGTAATTGTCTGTGGTACCAATGACCAGAGATCTAGACCAGTTGCCCGTCAGACCGCTGGTACCTCTGGAAACAAATCAACATTTGGCAAATGTTGACGTTTTTTTAAAAGCCATCCTTTTGTCATTTTCAAAAAGTTGGTACTCTATAGAAAGGTATTATATACCATTACAGGAGAACATGTGTTAATTTTGAATAGTATATATGTATAGATTTTTGTTAATAAATAACCTGGATGTCACAATATCCAGTATTTTGAAATCCCAATAACAGCCTAATCAAAAGATGCAAAAACATCCATTTAATTATTTGTTTGGGGTTTAAATGTAAAATGGTCACCTTTGGCAAATCAATAATACACATTAAAGATAATATTATTCTTCCGTACATAAAAATACATGGGAATTAAAACACACTCACTGATGCAGAACTTAAATATTAAACGAAGCTTAACAGCACCGCAATTAGAACAGGGATCCAAGTACGATGAGGAAAAAATGCGCGATCCATCCTATAATATTTGAGTATCAATTAGAGAGTCCATCTTTACACAAAAATCTCTTCGCAATTCAATTATCCCTTAACGGAATCAGCCCACACTTATTGAATGCAAGAATAAATCTTGTACTTTGTTAGAAGGGGTTATTTTTTTGCTTCCTTTTTCGTGGTCACATTTAGTTATTGTTTCACGTCATTGGATGACATGACCTGATTCAATTGTGTATGCCGGATAAGTAGGATTTGTGCTATTTTCTAAATGGATGTCCTCTGTTTTTAACGTTCCGGTTTGGATTTTGACAATCGAATTAATGATGTGTTTTATTGGATTAAATCTTCCTGAAATAGATGGCTGAAGAATAGATTATTTGGAGAAGAGGAACAAAAGATTTTTTGTTTCACTGTAAATATTTGATGTAACAAGGAAATAAATTTTACGAAAATAGGTCTTAAACCTCATTATCTGTTACTGCAGTAACGATACGCTACTCTAAACAGAACACGCTATTAATAAAAGAATCAGGGTTTATTTACTGAATTAATTTGGCAAGGCAGACGTTGTATCTGTTTTAAAAATTGTTTCAAATTTCAGTTACCTGAACGTAATTTATGCTGTTTTACTTATTTTTTTTATATAAATTTATAATACTTTTCATTAGTCAAACACAGATAGTTCATCGGTAGATCGTTAGGCCTTTAACCTTACGGTCTTGGGTTCGAGTTCCTGTTCCTGTTCCTCATTAATAGTTTTAATTTCGGTATAATTTTTGCGGCCAGATGGTCGATTGGCTATCACCCTGGCCTTTGGTATCACAGGCGTTTCAGGTACGATTCTTGGCAGTTGCATGGATGTTTGTTATTGGTTTCGACTGCACTTTAAAATGTAGTTCCTGGTCTAATTAGTCTAAAGTGCGCACAAAATGACTGTAGAGAGAAACAAAAATGCCTAGATCAGTCATAATGGGCAGAATCCTTTTTTAGAGCATTTGTTAGAGTTTTTGCTTTGAAAATGAACACATTTTATGCATTTTCATTAAATAATTTGATGGGTATAACCATGCTTCCTCTTATACACTGGTAAGAACTTGTTCACATGTGGCACTCAGAAGAAATGGTCAGTTAAATTCCAAGCTTTCACCCGAGAAGAAATGCAGCGCAACAATGAGATTCTGTTGAGAATCGTTTAGTTCACAATTTCTTATCAGAGAGGGAAATATATTTAGCTCAACTATGCGTATTAGTAGGCCTACAAATTATCACCCGTTTAAGAGTATATTTCACACATCTTGCATATCCGAGTTTCGACTTTGAAGTGGAATCTATAAGACGAATCTATAATTATGTGTTAAATATTGTATGTCTCTAATTGTATTTGTGAGTTTTTTTGAGCGTGCTGTTTTATTAACGAATGATCTTTGTTCAAAATATTATCAATTCGAAAGAAAAAAAAAAAAAAACTTTTTATTTATTTTATCAATAATCCCAAATAAAAAGGTGTATTATAAATGGATTAGCTGTATTATATTTACTTTAGGTCCACCCTTACATTGTTCAAAGCGCAATGTTTAAAGTAAGGAATTTTAGAATTCCATAAGAATCATACTTCGTCAAACAATGCACCATTCTTACAAATCTTGACCTTTGCATAACACAAATCAAATTAATGCACGACCCCCTTTATTCGAGAACTTCACATTCCAATACTCAACATGTTTTCCACGGCCTTGTGACGTTTCATCTTTTGAATAAACAGGATTTTCGCGGTCCCTTGGACCTGTGAGCCATCTATTTGGGAGCGAGCGTGACATCCGGAGCAAAAAAGGCTCGGCATCAAAGCTGGACGCCAGGAATTTCTCCACCCCCACCCCCTTCCAAATTCAAACACGCTTCGTAATTCCTTTCGATATGAGGTGCTTGCTTAATTTATGCTGGACCGAGGAGAGAATTCTACCTTCAAACCGGCCGGAAATAAACGAAATACTGTGATTAACCAGCAGTAGGTGGGACCTTTCTGCCTTGATGAACTGCTTAGATTAAGATAGTTAGGGAATGGTCCCTTTTTTTAAACTCACTGACATTTGTATTCAGGTTAAAAATAAGTATTAAAACAAAGACGAATGTGGAAACATATGTTTACTCCATGTGTATAGAATATTTTATCATTAATATTATTTTCTTACTACAAAGATCTTTTGTGATGTAAATTCTAGGAAAATCTTTAAAATTATGCAAGTAATTTTCTTAATAAGAAAATGGGATACAAGTATGAAAAGAGTGTAATTTTAGTTCGATGTACGACTTTAGAGACCTTTCAGCTAATTCATGTTTATATTCTGCGTTAAATTATATTCTGAATTGAAGATGCGCGCGCATCTTCCAACATCTAATATAACATGTTATATGTTTTACTTTAAATGACCTCAGTTACCCTCCTAGACACACACAGTTTATTTTTTATAGCAGAGCAAACCAGACTCTTAGTTGAAGTTGTTAGTTCTTTTGGTTTAACTTACACATGCCATTTTTATTCTAAAAGGAAATTTACCAAACACAACACTGATTCAAAAAAAAAAAAAAAAAAAACCAACCTCAATAACGTGTATGATGTTCATTATCTTACCTCGTTAGTTTGACAACCTTCTGAGAGTTTTTCGGGTTTTCTCCTATACGATAGTCAAATGCGGGATAGTTCCCAAAAAGAACCCTCGGAAGGCACTCCCCACTCCTCCTTCAGCGTCAGACTACTACCTACGTGTGCTCCATCACAAAAGAACCTTCCCCCCTTTTCCCTCCTTCAATTACACCACACGTGTTCTTGGGGTTTTCGTCTAAATGTTGCTGTCTACCAAGTGGGATAAGAAAAAAAAAAAAAATAAAAATCACATTTAATAATTTTGATAGATCGACATTAAATCTGAATACAACTCTGTAAATGGTATACAGATTCCCAATCTTTAGTATCCAGATGTAAAATCAAATGTAAAATACAAATACAATAACATTAAGAAAAAAACTATATTTATATAAATATACGTCCTTTACTTGGTCCCCAATTTTTATAGTTCTTAGGAGGAAAATTTTGAAACGCAGGGATAAACTCTTCGGCCATATTTCAGAAACAAGATATCCAGCCCCAAAAATTGGAGCAATTGTTTGACACTTATTACAGCTCCCTACGCGTATCCAACGATGATAGATTCGATGAAAGAGTGCAATAGATGATCCTCCTGCATCGATGGACGTCGAAGTTCTTCCGAGGCGAGAAAATTCATTCGCCAGGTGGCGCTTTTTCGTATGTCAAACTAATCCTCAGAGATGAATAAGGATTGGAGTTTTTGCGGGTCTTTGCATATTTTGGGCTTGAATGATAGGTGCGAAAGGGAGGGTTTTGGATCTTTTGTTTTCGATTTAATGGTTCGGATTGGATTGGCACTTTGTTCTTTACCGTTCGAAAGTTTGGTGAATTGATGGAGTTCACCCTTTTTATTTTGGGTTTTCAAAAATTGTTCCACGTTTTCGTGAAAATCATTGTAAGTTCCAAGATATTTTAAAAGAGTTCATTTCATGTGTAAATTTAACAAATTAGTGATTAATCCTTAATTCTCACAAAAGTTTTGAACTAATTGTTACGTTAATAAAAATGATTAAATTACATTTTGATTGACAAGTATAATCTCAATATTATTCTCAGGATAAACGCTTCATATCGAATAAATTAGAAGTGCATAAAGTTTGATAGTTCAAATCGACAAGATAATTCAAATTATTAAATATATTTCAAATATATTATTAAATATATTATTCAGAAGTTTGGTGAATTGATGAAGTCCACCCTTTTTATTCTGAATTTTCTATAATTATTTCATGTTTTCATAAAAATCATTTTAAGTTGAAAGATGTTCTGGGAGAAATCATTTCATGTGCAAATTTAATAAATTAGTGATTAATCCTTGATCCCTAATCAATCATTAATTCGTACACAAGTTTTGAACTAATTATTGTCTTAATAAAAATGTTAAAGGATATTTTGGTTGTTAAACATAATCTCAATATTATTCTCAGATTAATCTTTTTATATCGAAAAAAGTAGACGTTTATGAAGTTTATTGCTTCTCATCCCACTTTGTAAGCAGCAACTTCTGCATAAATTTTATTAAGCCCTCTAATTTATAATGTTACTTGTAGTAAAATTTAAAATATACCTTTCAGCCCTTTGTAAGTATAACAGTTTTTAATATAGTGTTGTTTCTTATCCCGCTTGGTAAACAACAATTTCTAGACCAAGTCCATGAAAACAGGTGTGCTAATGGAAGGAGGGAAAGGGGTAGCTTCTGTTGGGATGGAGCATCCGTAGGTAGAAGTCTGGCTTGACTCCTTGATGCTGAAGAAGAAGCGCAGTGAAATTCGGGAGTACTATTAGGGGAACTACATCGTATTTTCATCCATAAAACATTAATTCTTAAGTTATTGACTTTTTCACAATTTTTGAAATACTTATTATTTAACAAGAATGATAAAATGGATCTTTGATTGACAAATATAATGTCAATATTATTCTCAGAGTTATCGCTTTATATCATAACAAAAAGATAGAAGTACATGATGTTTGATATGTATTAACAAACTTGGAACAATATCAATATTTAGACCAATTCCCCGAAAACATGTGGACTCATGGAAGGGGGAAAGGGGTAGCTTCTTTTCTGATGCAGCACCCGTAGGTAGAAGTCTGACTTGGCTCCATGACGCTAAAGAAACCGGGCAGTGCCTTCAAATAAATTTTAAAGATTAATTTTGATAAATAGACGTAAATTTCAATGCAACTCTGTAAATGATATACAGGTTACCAATATTCAGTATTTTGACAAAGAATGGAATGCAAAATAAAATATAGAAGACAATAAAATGGCAAACAAAATGTACGCATATGAAAATATATATTTATATAAATAAATGTCCTGAACTTGCTCCCATTTTTATAGTTCTAGGGAGAAAATTTTGAAACGGAGGGATAAACTCTTTGGCCATATTTCAGAAACAGGATATCCAGCCCCAAAAATTGGAGCAATTGTCTGACACTTATTACAGCTCCCTACGCGTATCCAACGATGATTGATTCGATGAAAGAGTGTAATCGATGATCCTCCTGCATCGATGGACGTCGAAGTTCTTCCGAGGCGAGAAAATTCATTCGCCAGGTGGCGCTTTTTCGTATGTCAAACTAATCCTCAGAGATGAATAAGGATTTGAGTTTTTGCGGGTCTTTGCATATTTTGGGCTTGAATGATGGGTGCGAAAGGGATGGTTTTGGATCTTTTTGTTTTCGATTTAATGGTTCGGATTGGATTGGCACTTTGTTCTTTATCCTTCGAAAGTTTGGTGAATTGATGGAGTTCACCCTTTTTATTCTTTATTTTCAAAAATGTTCCACGTTTTCATGAGAATCGTTTTAAATTGTAGGATATTCTAGGAGAAATAATTTCATGTGTTAACATAACAAATTAAGGATTAATCCTTATTTCTTAATTAATCATTACTCATGAAGTTCATATCTCTTTCACAAGTTTTGAACTAATTATTATCTTAACAAAACGGCTAAATGAGACTTTGATTGACAAATATAATATCAATATTATTCTCAAAATAATAGTTTTATATCGATAAAAGTATAAGTACTTGAAGTTTGTTGTTTCTTACCCTACTTGTTAGACAGCAACATCTAAAGCAAGTCCAAAAACCTGTGTGGTTTCATGGAAGGAGGGTAGGGGGTCAGCTTTTGTTGTGATGGAGCACATGTGGATAGAAGTCTGATTATTCTGCGTACGCTGAAGAAGGAGGGTAGCGCCTTGTGGGGTGACTTTTAAGTGGAACTACCTTGCATTTCCTATCGTATGAGAAAAAACGCGGAACACTCCAACCAGGTAGTCCAACAAACGCAATCAAGTGACCTCGTTTTATAATGAAACAGTGTATACAATAAAGCCGCCAGCGTATAAATGGACCATAATTGTCACCATCAACGCGCGTTGCCATTGCTTTAGGAAAACAACCATCAAATATTTTTAGCTATGAGAAGTGTCTTTGTAATTTAGAGAATTCACATATACACGAAAATAATGGCATCTACATCTAGTCCTAACTGTACCAATATTTTAAATTTTTTTTTCCTTTTAATTTTTTTAAATTTATTCTTTTATATTTATTAGTTGTTAAGCAACCCCACAAAATCAGTTTTTAAATGTTAATTTTGATAAAGGGACACTAACTCTCCATTGCAACTCTGTAAATTGTACACAAGTTACTTCAATATTTCGACATAGAATCGAATACAAAATACAAACACAATAATACAACAAAAAACTTATACATAAGAAAAACAATATATATATATATATATATATATATTTTTATATAAAAGAAAATCCTTTACTCTTTCTCTCCAATTTTTATAGTTCTTAGGAGGAAAATTTTGAAACGCAGGGATAAACTCTTCGGCCATATTTCAGAAACAGGATATCCAGCCCCAAAAAATTGGAGCAATTGCCTGACACTTATTACAGCTCCTACGCGTATCCACCGATGATGGATTCGATGAAACAGTGTAATCGATGATCCTCCTGCATCGATGGACGTCGAAGTTCTTCCGAGACGAGAAAATTCATTCGCCAGGTGGCGCTTTTTTCGTATGTCAAACTAATCCTCAGAGATGAATAAGGATTGGAGTTTTTGCGGGTCTTTGCATATTTTGGGCTTGAATGATGGGTGAGAAAGGGATGGTTTTTGGATCTTTTGGTTTCGATTTAATGGTTCGGATTGGATTGGCACTTTGTTGTTTATACTTCATAAGTTTGGTAAATTGCTGGAGTTCACCCTTTTTATATTGGGTTTTCAAAAATTGTTCCACGTTTTCATGAAAATCGTTGTAAGTTCGTAGATATTCTAGAAGAAATCATTTCATATGTAAATTTAACAAATTAGTGATTAATCCTTGCTCCTTAATTCATCATTAATTCTAATACATACGCAAGATTTGAAATAATAATTATTTTAATAAAAATAACTGAATTAGATTTTGATTGACAAATATAATCTCAATATTATTATCAGATTAATCGCTTTATATCGAAAAAAAGTAAAAGTACATGAAGTATGTTGTTTCTGATAGACAGCAACAACTAGATAAATTTATGAAAGTCCCCTATTGTTAGATATTATTTGCAGAAATGTATTTAAAATACACCTTTCAGTCATTTGTAAAGTATAACAGTTTTATTATGTGTTTCCACTTGGTAAACAGCAAAATTCAGATGTATAGACATATATTTTTATTCGGTTATACATGAACATGTAAAATTTGAACTTTTTCTGCAAAATAAAATTTTAAACTTACATTTTTTTTTAAAATTTGTTTGTAAGAACGTTTACCCATGTAAATCAATGAAACATTTTGCAGTGTGCAACTTGAGCAACCAGATTGTTACTGGGTGGGGGGTGAGGTTGAATTGGGATACTTGAGGCTTAGGCTGAAGAACTCACGGTTCCATTCACACACACGCACAAACTCCTCACAGATACAATTAGAAAAATACAATGTTTAAAACAATTAAAGGCATATGCTTACAGAATTGTGAAAGGTCTCTATTTCTAACCAGAAGAGCCGAAATTCGACTATGAGCAGGGTGAGTAAAATATACATCCGGGGTAGGAGTCTGTAGGCCAAATGATATTCAGGTTTGCTCTTAAGTTATTTCTTCTCGGGTGAGAGTCTGAAGAGACCAACTGAATATTTCATCTGATCGCCGCTGTCCCAACTATTTCTCCTGAACGCCACAGGGGAGCACATTTGGCATTGTGTAGGAGGAAGAACGGTTACAATTTTCTTAAAAAAATTATTATGGTATCATAATTTGGTTAAGGTATTTTTTATAAAACAAAAGCTTTTAATATATTAAAAATATCATTAATATCACAAATAGTATTAAAAATATTAATAAAAATTATGTAAATCGATTATGTTTTATTAGACTTTTTTTTTTTGTGTGCGTATGTTTGTGGGTGTGTGTGTCTCAAACATTTTAAACAACTTCCAAAATATTGTTAAATATTCAGTGCTACAGACATTAATTTCAAAGCTCTCAAAGTTCATTAAGATTTCAGTAATGGGATTTATTGTTAGATTCCACATATATCGATCACACCAGAAAATCATTAAAAAAGAAATATTTTTCAATACATTCAATTCATTTATATATTTAAATGCGATTCCTTCTCTTTTCTTAATCATATTAACTGCAACGTTCTAATGAAATTCATGACCCCAAAATGTTAAAAATAAATTGAAATATGGAAAGATAATATATATATATATATATATATATATATATATACATACGTAAAATGGTTAATGCCATTTCAGTATAGCCATTCATTCCTTTTGAATTAAATGCACTGTTTATGACCTTCGATTTTATTCTGTCTGCTTTAAAATATGAACTAGAAATCTTGATGCCTTTAGAAGAAAAAAAAAAAGAGTTATGGAAATTCTATTAATTTGCATTTTATGGAAAAAGATTCTCTCATTGGGATTCCCAAGTCCAGTGGAGATATGAGTTTGAATAAACTTTCTCTCTTTAAATCTTGGGGGGTATATCTTTGTGATTCTTGTGTGCTCAGGATATTGGCTTTTCTTTTCTCTTTAAATCGAATCTGCACATCTGATGTGTATTTAAATAAGTCGTAAAATATTGGATCTGAAGGTACTTTATGTTTCAGATAATATCGTTTGACTCTTCAGGAGGGAGGTCAGGGAGTTTTTAATCGACGATTGATATTCAGAAACAGTAAAATATTATAAGAAATATATATATATATTTTATATTTAAAATCACGTTAATTTTTTGTTTTATTGAGTTGACAACTAAATGATTGTGGATTTTGTCAGTAGAAGGCCTCAGCACATTCTTTTGTTTTGTCAAAGTGTTCAAACCATCTAACCTATATTGTTTTCTTGTTTTTTTTTTTTTTTTATTTCTGCCTTTAATTTAGTAAAAAATAAATGAACAGATTAGTTATTTAGTTTCGTTTTTTTTTTCCAATTTAAAAATTGAACAACAAGAAGTGAATTTCAGACATATTTTCTTGTATTTTGTTTCGAAAAGATACGAACGCATCGTAAGCATACAATAAATTATGCGCCGTATATTGGAATGAAGGCTTGAAAAAGGCAGTGCCAAATTTCGTTCTTTTAGTTTTCACTAAAAATGCGCCACTACCTGGCCGCCCAGTTTGAAGGTGAAGACATCCATATCAAAGACATTATCGATTCAGATCGTCATGGCACAACACGTGAGATTCAGAGAGAAGCTCAATGTATCTCATACATGTATTGAAAAAGAGCTTAAACCGCTATGTCAAGAAACTAGATTTATGGATCCCTCATCAGCTTAAGGAAATTCATTTGACGCAACGTATGAGTATCTGCGAATATTTTCTGAAAAGCAACGCAACTGATCCATTTCGTAAACGACTGATAACTGGCGACGAACAGTGGATAATTTATAATGACGTTAATCGGAGAAGATCGTGGTTGATGCAAGTTGAACCAGCCCAGACGACACCAAAAGCTGAAATTCACGAAAAAAAGAATATGCTGTTAGTTTGGTGGGATTATAAAAAGAATTCAGCACTTTCAGCTTTTAAAAAAGAAACCAAACGATTAATTCAAACGTGTATGTCAACACCTCGCCAAACTGAGTGATGCAGCTCAAGAAAAGTGGGCATAATTGGCAAATCGTAAGTGTATTGTTTTACAGAATGATAATGCAAAGTTCCACACATCTTTGGACACTCGCTAAAAATTATTGGAATTAGGTTGGAATGTTTTGTCACATAAGACCTACAGTTCCTGACCTTGCGCCTTCAGATTACCATGAAAGACTCTTAAACTTCCATTCTTTCCATGAAGGACACCTTAAATGGTAAAATTCTTAATGGAATTGTAGAATCACATTTAATTCAGTTTTTTACTGGCAAAATCAAAACTTTTATGAACATGGAATCATGACACTGCCTGAAATATGGCAAAATGTCATCGACAAAAACGGTCAATACCTAATTGAATGAATTTATATTTTTTAAGCAAAAATTTGAATTTCCCTTCTTATTTAAATTCCACGCCACCACTTAGTTGCCCAAACAATATAGGTTTTATAATAGTATTAAAAATATAATAAATATATTCATTTTTTTCTCTTCATAATTTATCTTTACTTATTATTGTTAATTTATTAGGAAAAAAATGTAATACTACACATGGACTTGGATTATTTTCCTGCACAATCCTTAAATAACATATAAAAAGATACAGAAACCACTTAATAAAAAATATGAAATTGATTTTAATAACTTTCCAGCTTCTCTAAAATCCATCTTTTAGTTCCGTTCATCATCTTATATCCTAATATCTAGATGATCACATTTAATAAGGAGATTTAGTTGCAAACTATAAAACATTTTTACTATTCATTAAACCGAACTTATGAGAAGTTCATTAATCTTCAACGACGACACCCTAATGTCTTAGTCATTAATGGTACAGGCACCAGCAGCATAACCGATATTAACAATAACAAAACAAACAAAAATAGAGATTAACACATCATAAGAAGAATTTTATTACACCAACTTTATTACACATATCCACTTCAGAAGTTAGGACGTATAAAAATTATTCCACGAACACAAAAATAAAAAAAAAATGCATGATACAGCTTATGACCATCATTTACCAAGTTCAAGAGGTATAAAATATGCAAGTAATGACGTTTCCTTCACCTTATAGGCTAAAGCATTAGGTTTCCAAATTTTATCACACTCTTCAAGAGATAAGGTTAAAATGCATGAATTAAAAATAAACTAAAACATGGTGCTTTCCAATAAGTACTTTAGATGGAGCTCTCTGAAGTTAACGATGTTGATCAACACGAAGAAATCAACAAAATGCGTGAAGTGATTAAGCTGGTAAATATATTATGCCGTTAAAAAATATCTAAAATTACCATAGTAAAGAACTTATGAAAATATTCGCGTTTTCTTAGATATAGCATTTTGGATCAAATTGAGTATTGATTCAACCTCAACATCAGTTAAAAGGACTGTAAATCTTTTTTTTTTTTGCTAATTTCAAAATGCGTCGAAGATAAGTTCCTTCTATTATACAATATTATTTGTAGAAATATATTCAAAACATACCCTCAATCATTTGTAAGTATAGCTTTTAATATGTTATTCTTTGCTAACCCACTTGGGCGACATGATGGCCTATTGACTAACACTCTGGCCTTTGTTACCACAGGCTTTAGGTTCAAATCCTGGCAGGGCCATAAAGGGCAGGACTACATGTAGTGGTTCGGAATCTACTTTAAACCGTAGGTCACGGTCTTATGATCGTAGAGAGTTGCGGGGGCATTGTTACTCCGCATCCGTAGTTTATCTTCAAGCTTCAAGTGTCCTGGTTGTGTGCTACGTGAGTAACGTCAGTGCAGGATTTATGGAATAAATTATCACTGTCTAAGTATTTGCTAGCTGCATTAGAAAATAAGCTATATAAATCCTACATATGATGGTGAATGTATTCGTATGCTTTCCCAGAAAAAATAAATTCGTAAACTAGGTACCACACATGGACCAAGAATTTACTATTCTAGCACAATCCTTAAATAAAATAGAAAAGATACAGAAAAACTAAATAAAAAATACAATATTGCAAAAAAAAAAATTATTTTAATAATTTTTTTCAAAAATATCTTTAGCCTTCATAAAAAATCCAACTTCTATTTCCGTTCATCATTTATATCCTAATCTCTAGATGATTACATTTAATAAGAAGATTATATCGCAAACCCGTATAAATGCCGTAAAAAAATATCTAAATTACCATGGTAAAGAACTTATGAAAATATTCGCGTTTTCTTAGAAATGTAGGCATTTTTGGATCAAATTGAGTATTGATTCAACATCAATATCAGTTAAAAAAGACTGGAAATCTTTTTTTTTTTTTTTTTTTTTTTTTTGGTTAATTTCAAATTGATTCGAAGATAAATACCCTCTATTATACAATACTATTTGTAGAAATATATTCAAAATATACCATCAATCATTTGTAAGTATAGTTTTTAATATGTTGCTGTTTCTTAACCCACTTGGGCGTAATGTCCAATTGACTAAACACTCTTGCCTTTGTTACATAGGCTTCAGGTTCAAATCCAGGCTGGGCCATGACAGGGGCATGAATTTGTGTAGTGGTTCGGATTCCATTTTATACCGTAGGTCCCGGACTAATATGATCGAAGAGCATGGCGGGGACATTGTTACTCCGCGTCCGTAGTTTATCTTCAAGCTACAAGCGCCCCTGGGTAGTGCTAAGTGAGTAACATCGGTGCAGCCTTTATGGCATAAATTATTACGGTCTAAGTATTTGCCAGCTGCATTAGAAAAAAAGTTATATAAATACTACATATGATGGGCAATGTATTCGTATGCTTTCCCAGAAAAGAATAATCGTAAACCAGATACCGCACATGGACAAGGAAAATTTCTAGCGCAAACCTTAAATAACATAGAAAAGTTACAGAAAAACTAAATACAAAATGCAATATTGCAAAAAAATATAAAAAGAAAAATAAATTGATTTTAATAATTTATTAAAGAAAGATTTTCATCTTGGATAAATGTGTCTCATATTTCTGTTTATCAACTTATAACAAAATATCTAGGTGATAACATTTATTAAGGGGATAACCTATCTAAAAACATAATACACTACGTAAAAAAGTAGAAGGACACTTGATTTTGTAACAATAACCGAAAAGTATTTTATTTTTACTAAAATTTTTTATTAGAAACATTTACAAATATTTTAAAAATACAATTTTAACATCAGAATTATGCTATTCAAACATAGAATATTAATGGCAACAAAAATAGTTTCTCTTTTTTTTTTTTTGAAACTTTGTCAAAAAGTAGAAGAACATCATTATAATGAATGAAAAAATAATGATTTTAATAAGTAATGTTCTTCCCATTGGCCTTTATAACTTCAAATATTCTGTTTGGAAGTGATATTGAACTTCTGTTTGACAAAAATGTCCCACGAGTCATTCAATGCTTCTCGAAGCTGAGTTAGTGAATCAAATTGCCTTCCATCAACATAAACTCAACGAACTAGCATTGCCCAGATGTTTTCCACTATATTAAGGTCAGGACTTTTGTCTGGCCGTGGTAAAACATCCACATTATTTGTTAGGAACCAATTTTTGACTCCAGTCGCGGTGTGAATGGAAGCTCCGTCTTGCTGAAACTTCCACTCTTCACCCCCAAGTCAGAGCCATAAGGAAGAAGCTCGGAATTCAGCACTTGAATGTAGTCTGTATGTTTTTGCCTACCATTTAAGAAAACCAGACTTGTCCTTCCTCCGTATCCAACAGCCAACTAAACCATTAAACTGCCTCCTCCCATTTGTCGTATTGAATAGTATTCGTCTTCATTCCCAGACAATGCCAGTAGTGTTGATATTCGTCTGAGCCGTCTAAGTTAAATTTCTTTTCATCGGAAAATATCACAGAAGTCCATTCTGTGGTCCAGGACATGTGCTCCTTAGCCCACGCTAAACGGTTATCAATGTGAGCTTGCGTCCACTCAGGATGATGTTTCCGTTTTTTTGAAAATGAATGTTTTAGATCTTTTAATATAGTTGTAAGCTGTTGGTTTCGTCATATGATTAAGTCCTGCTTGATTTCTTGCCTTTGAAACACTTCCTTTGTTCTTCTTAAGCACACGAATAAGTTTTCTTTCATCACGTGGTGTTAGCTTTTGGTCTACCAGCCTTCTTTTCTTTCCATTTTTATAAGGATTTCTGATAAAGTTTGAAACTGTATTGGAGATCACCTGCAACAACCGAGCAATCTCTCTGACACCTTTACCATCATTTTGATATGCGGAAATTTGGCCTTTTGAAAATCGTTCAAAGGTAGTCCTTTAGGCATTTCTGAGAACGGAGAAACAGCGTAACTTTTAAACAAATTAGATTTTTTGACAGAAAAGTATAAACACAAAGTAAAAATCACTATTTAACTAAAGAAAGACTCACTAAATTAAATATATTAGCAAGTGTCCTTCTACTTTTTTACGCATCGGAAATTATATATACTAATTTTATTATTAATATTAGTGGTAGATGTTTAATTTTTGCCTAAATGAAAAAAGGGTCATTAAACTAAATCTGCATAAATATCCGGTAGTTAGGAGAAAATAAGAGATATTAATTGGCAAAAAAACACTGTCCTTCTATTTTTTACGCCGGGTAGTTGTCTTCAAAGAGCGAAGGCATATGATCATATTAGTCCTAGAAAACCGCTTTGGATTGTCGATCTACGGTCATTTTGTGTGCATTTGGGGCTAATGAGGCCGGGACCTGCAGTTTAACGTGGATCCCGAACCACTCACAAACAACTGTGTCACAACCAAGATTCGAACCTGTAGCCTGAGGTAAAAAAGCCAGAGCAATAGCCAATCGGCCATCAGCCCGCCATTGAAACCGGGCGGTTGTGTTAATACTGCACTGTGCATGCAAAATAAAGTTCTAATTTATATAAATGATGATGAAGGTATTCATATATTATTGAAAAATTCGTAAACTAGGTAATACTGCAGATGGACCTGGGGTATTTTCTAAATCTAAGAGTGCAATCTTTAAATAAAATTGAAGAACACAGACATATTTATTAAAGAATTGTCAAAAAATATGAAATTGATTTTATTAATTTATTCAAAAGTTCTTCAATTTTCATAAATCGATCCTCCAATTTCGTTCATCATCTTACATCATAATCTCTAGAGGATTACATTTAATAAGGAGATTGCATTGCAAACTATAAAACATTTTACTGTTCATTAAACAGAACATATGAGAAATTCATTAATTTTTAATGGCGACACCTGATGTCTTAGTCAATAATGATATAGGCGTATGCATCATAACCGATATTAACAATAACAAAACAAACAAAAATAGACATTAACACACCATGAGAAGAATTTTTATTACACCAACTTTATTACACATATATCTACTTCAGAGTTAGGAGGTGTAAAAATTATTCCACGAACACAAAATAAAAAAATGCATGATACACCTTATGACCATCATTTACTAACTTCAAGGGGTTTAAAATATGCAAGTAATGATGTTTCCTTCTCCTTATATGCTAAGGCATTAGGTTTCCAAATTTTATCACACTCTTCGAGAGATAAGGTTAAAAATCATGAATTAAAAATAAACTAAAACATGGTACTTCCAATAAGCGCTTTAAATGGGTTATCTAAAGTTAACGATGTTGACCAACATCAACAAAATCAACAAAATTCGTAAAGTGATTAAGTTAGGGAAACGCATTATGCCGTAAAAAATATCTAAATTACCATAGTAAAGAACTTATGAAAATATTCGTGCATTCTTAGATATGTAGGCATCTTGGATCAAATTCAGTATTGATTTAACATCAACATCAGCTAAAAGAAACCCGAAAATATTAAACTAAATTGTCGATGATTCCCCCTATAGATGTAAAATTAAATCACCTATGATAATAAATATAAAATAAATTGGTTTAATTTTTCAGGAACACATTTTTAATTGTTGATGTTTGAAATTTCTTGTAATTTGGCATTCATTATTAATTAATATCAGATTTTGAAGGATTCTAATGTTTAAAGATTCTAAATTTTTACTTTTTTATTATCGGTAGGCACTGTATTTTTATGCTATGAACAATTCAATGAACCCTCAAAATCATGAAGAGTGGATATTTTATCATCACTGCCCCCTATCGGTGTGTCGCATGGAAAAAAACACAGAAAACTAACAAAACAGCTACTGCATTGTACCCCAATCGCCATCGAGTCTCCTTGTTTCTGAAAACAATAACTCCAATGGATGATGGAGTCTCCAATGGACATCAGAGAATAGATAAGATAACTCCAATGGACATCAGAGAATTCGAATTTATGCTATCATTCATGTTCAATGTGCATAGTAGCGATGGGTGATAAATAGGGCTTCCGAAAAGGTTAATAATTTTTACTTATTTCACAATAACGTATTAAAGCTGACATGGATTATTGAATCGCTAGCCAAACTTCCATGTTTCCGAAAGCAATAACTCAACCAGAGAATTCGAACTTATACTATACTTCATGTTAAAATAGACATGATACCAATGGGCCACAAGTCATCTTATAAGTTTTAATGAATCTTGGTTATTTCACAATAACGTATTAATACTGGGGCTCATTATGGAGTCGTTACCGTTCCTCCGTATTTCGGAAAGCAATAATTCTAATGGATGACACCAGAGGATTCAGAACTTTATGCTATCCTCCGTGTCCAATTTTCATATTATCAATATTATTTCATATTAACGTATTAATACTGATATGGGTATTAAGAAAATTATAAATATAACTATTTTATTTTTAATAGAATTAAGAAACATATGTGGAATAAAAAATTAATATGACTGCAAAAAATGTATTTCCTTCTAAAAACATTTTGCTGTTTCTGAATATCAATCGTCAATTGAAAAACTCCCTGACCGCCCTCCTGAAGAGTCAAACGATATTATCTGAAACATAAAGTACCTCAAGATCAATATTTTTACGACTTATTTAAATATACATCAGATGTGCAGATTCGATATAAGAAGAAAAGAAGAGCAAATATCCTGAGCACACAAGAATCACAAAGATATACACCTCCCAGATTTAAAGAGAGTTTATTCAAACTCATATCTCCACGGAAGTTGGGAATCCCAAATAGAAAAATCTTTTTCCATAAAATGCAAATTAATAGAATTTCCATAACTCTTTTTTTTTCTTTCTTTCTAAAGACATAAAGATTTCTAGTTCATATTTTAAAGATGACTGAATAAAATCGAAGGTCATAAACAGTGCATTTAATTCAAAAGGAATGAATGTATAAATCGGAATGACATTAACCGTTTTATGAATGCATATATATTTATCCTTCCATATTTCAATTTATTTTTAACTTTTTCGTGTCATAAATTTCATTAGAAAGCTGCAGTTAATATAATTAAGAAAGAAAGGCAATCGGTTTTAAAAATGTAAATAAATTGAATTTATCGAAAAATATCCTTTTTTAATAGTTTTCTGATGTGATCTATACACTTGGAATCCTGTAATAAATCCCTTACTGAAATATTAATGAAATTCTGTGAGTTTGGAAATTAATGTCTGGAATACTGAATATTTAACAATATTTTTGAAATTTTGAAAGTGTTTGACATAACACACTACGGAAAGATAATGCAAATACACAAATCTTTACGCATTTTTAAAAACTATTTGCAATATTAAAGAATTTGTTTTACATTTGTAATGTTTTTATTATAAAAAAATTGCCTCGACGAAACTATGATGCGTTAATAACTTTTTTTTTGAAAAGTTTAAAAGTGCTTCCTCTTACACGCTGGCAAGAGCGCCCCCTGTAGTGTTCAGAGGAAATGGGCAGTTGAACTCCAGATTCTCACCAGAGAGGAAGTTCACCGTAGCCATTCGGCTCTATTGGAAAACATTTAATTTACAGTCTCTGAAACCGAGAGGAAATATATTTAGCGTAATCCGGTATTAATCGACCAATAGACTCTCCCGCGGAGAGGACATATATTTCTTGCACCCTGTGATTAATTATAAAATTACTCAATGAAATAAAAATTATTTATTACTAAAAAAAAAAATAAAAATTATGTAAATATTCATTAATAATAATGTTTAAAATCAATCAACAAAAAATCTTCTTATTGACCATCAAGTAACTCATTTACTTGAACATCGTTTCCTTAAACATCGCAATAAAGTTATTTTATTAGAAGCATCAGCCACTATTGAATCTTGTCTGGACAACAAAGCAATAGAGAACCCATCGTCCGGCAAGAAACAAAGCGAGGCGGTGTCCTCATCGTCCGCAAGTGAATCCGATCGAGGTCACAGGGCGCTCTTCAAAAGACTCAAGAAATGGATTCGGTTGGGGAGCAATTATATTTCAACACAATAATTCGAAATGGGTTAGCCAGCTCCAAGTATGGAGTGCGTTTTTATTTCTTTGACAGGCTGAAATATTATTTTGTAATTAATTAGATTGATTTAACATTTTTTTGTGAAAAAACATTTGAAAATAATAAATGTTTTTTTTTACGTTAATGTTGAGTCAACTAATAAAGAACAGCAAAATTATCCATATTTTGTGACTATCCATTAAATTTAATGTTTTATAATAGCTGTAATTTGATTTGAATACGAATTATTTTCAATATATGTCCTTTATTATTATTATTTAAGTAGCCTAATGACCAATTGGCTAGCCTTTGATACCACATGATTCAGGTTCAACAATGACATGGATGTTTGTTAGCTTTTCAGAATCTACTTTAACTGTAGTTCCGGGTTTAGTTACTGAAATGGGCACATAATGACCGTAGAGCGACAAACTACTCCAAACCAGCTTATAAACATAATATAATAAAATAATCATCAAAATTAAATAAAATAAAATGCGATAGTAAACCATAAATAAATATCTTATATATTTATTTATAAATATGTTATATAAGCATATTATTTATTCATTGAAAATGAATCTTAGGGTATTTTTTATCTAATTGTCCAAAAATTATTCCAAATTTTATAACTATTGGACGATATTAATAATACTTATTTTGATAAATTATTTTTAACACAAATTAAATATACTGAAAAATATTAAAACTTATTTTATACATCTAAAATATCTAAATATTTCTGAATTAATTACATAAATACTGTCAAAAGAAATAAAATTAAAATGCTGTAAATATTTAATAATAATAATGTTTAAAATAAATCAACAAAATATCCCTTTTATTGCCCATCAAATTAACTGCAGAATTCTTCATTTAATATCTCACCTTTTTTTCTATAACATTGCAATAAGTTCTTTTACTAGAAGAATCCGTAACAATTGAATCAACAGATTTGTCCACTCCAAGGAGCACTCCCAGAAATTGCTGAGTCGACTCCCAATCCAGAAGACGCCGTCGTCTGGATAGGATCAATACACGAAACCCCGAATCCTGATTCAGCATTGTTGTCTGGGCTCAACAAAGCAATAGAGAACCCATCGTCTGGCCAGAAACAAAGCGAGGTGGTGTCCTCATCGCCCGCAAGTGAATCCGATCGAGGTCTGTTGCACACAGCCTGATTGATCACTGAGGGCTCTTTAACAAACGATTCCAAGAAATGGATTCAGTCAAGGGAACAATTATATTTCGACACAATAATTGGAAAAGGGTTAGTCAGCTCTAAGCATAGAGTGTTTTATATCGACACTCCGAAATACTATTTTCTAAATAATTAGATTTATTTTCTTATAAAATTTATTTGGAAATAAAGAATGTTTTTACATTATTTTTGGGCCCTCTAATAATCCTATTTTGTGAGTATACATAAAAAGAAAATGTTTTATAGTAGCTGTAGTATGATTTAAATATAAATTATTTTAAATACATTATTATTGATCAAAGTACAAATGTCGATGTCGACCTTTAATAACACTTTCATTTATCGATATTTAGTATTAAAAAGCAAGGCATACAGCAGATTTAATGTTATTCAATGCATTATATTGGGAAGGTTCTGATGGATGTTGGTTTGTTTGTTGGTTGAAGGTTGGATGTTTGTTGTGGTTCGGTATCCACTTTAACCCATAGGTTCCCATCTAACATGATTGTAAAGCGAATAAACTTGCAAACCTACCACATAAAAAAAAAAAACATTTCCTTTTAGAAGTCTGTCAGTGGCATACAAAAGGCTGTTTCCCTAATAAAGAAGAAATTCAATATTATATATGAAGTTCACATATTATTATTTTTACTTCAAATGAAATATACTGAGATGCATTTTGATTTCTTCAGGTTCACAGGCTTCAGGTTCTACTCCTGACGATGGCATGGGTGTTTGTTAGCGGTTCGGAATCTACTCTTACTGTAGGTCCCTGTCTAGTTATCCTAAAATGTGCACAAAATGACTGAAGAGCAACAAACCAAAGTAAACCAACTTATTAACATAATTTAATAAAAACAATGATCAAAATGAAATAAAGTAAAATGTAATATTAAATCATAATTAAATATGTTATATATATTTTTTATGAATTTGTTATGTAAGCGTGCTATATATTCAATATTATTTATTGAAAATAAACCTTAGGATATATTTTATGTAATTGTCAAAAAAAAAAAATACAGCATTTTATAACTAGTGGGCGATATTAACAATATTTATTTTTATATATTTTTTTTTTACTACATTTTTACATTTTCTACATTTTTTACTTCTTGAATATAGTGAGCTGAATTAGAACTACTTCACCGACATCTAAAATAACTTCTAACTATTTCTACAATTAATTACAAAATAATAGAATACATAAATAATTTTAAAAAAAAATGAAATTAAACTTCGGTAATTGCTCATTAATAATATTATTTAAAACGAATAAAAAAATCCCTGTAATTGCCTATCAAATTAATTACTTCATAAATTACAGAACTCTACATTTAATTGGCCATCTTCTTCTATTAGTTGCAACAAAGTTCTTTTATTAGAAGAATCATTCGCTATTGAATCAACAGATTTGTCCATGTCCAAGGAGCACTCCTAGAAATTGCTGAGTCGACTCCCAATCCTGAAGACGCCAGCGTCTGGATAGGATCAATACACAAAAATCCCGAAGCTTGATTCAGCATTGTTGTCTGGACTCAACAAAGCAATAGAAAACCCATCGTCTGGTTAGAAACAAAGCGAGGCGGTGTCCTCATCGCCCGCAAGTGAATAAAATCGAGGTCTGTTGCACACGGCTTCATTGATCACTGATGGTTCTCTCAAAAGATTCCAAGAAATGGATTCAGACAGGGAATAATTATGTATCCTAACAATAATTCGAAAAGGATTTGTCAGTTCCAAACATAGAGGGTATTTTATTTCTTTGACACGTTGCAATACTATTTTGTAATTAATTGAAAAATACAGACTGATTTAAATATTTAAAAACTAATTTGAAAATAATAGTTCTTACAGTAATATTGGGCCAACTAATAAAGAATAACAAAATTATCCATATTTTGTGATTTGTCGCTCTACAGTCATTTTGCTCTTACTTCAGGCTAATCAGACCAAGACCAATAGTTTAAAGTTGATTCCGAAACATTAACAAACATCCCATGCCACACCCAGGATTCGAACATGAAGCCTGTGGTAACAAATACCAGAGCTATAGCCAATTCGCCATTAGGCCGCCCACATTTTGTGTGAATACATTAAATCTAATGATTTATATTAGCTGTAGCGTGATTTACATATTAATTATTTTAAATGCAAGTTCTTTATTATTGATCTAAGTACATATGTCGATGTTGGCTTGAAAAGCAATTTTTTATCAATATTTAATATTTAAAAGCGTCGATGATTGTATAGATTTACTGTCATCCAGTGTATAATATTGGCAGAGACACTTCTGCATTGAAGAGCAATTTTGAACGAAGGAGGAAAGAATATCATATTTATGTTGATGTTCTCATACCACTTGGACGACAGCAACACCTAGACCAAATCCATAAATAATTGTTTATTTAGTCCGACATGTCATAATAAAGGGTAAAAATGCCACTTTTTTTTTTTTTGACTTGCGTCACAAAAACATAGGACATCCTAAGGGGGAAGTCTGATTTTACCCTACCTGGTAATACCTCCAGGCACTGGGTACCCATTTTAGTCCCCTTTTACGACATGCATGACCTACAGTGAGCTATTCTAACCCATACACAAACGGGGAATTTCCACTCACATTTCTTGTTCATTAAAACACATTCACGGGCCTGATTGGCCGAGTTGCCAACGCTCTGGCTCCCGGTACCACAGGTTTCGGGTTCGAGTCACAGGTAGTGTTTGTAGGTTTGGAATCAACTTTAAACCGTAAGTCCCGGTGTAACATGATCGTAGATTTTTGCGGGGTTACTGTTACTCCGCGTCCGTAGTTTATCTTCAATCTACACGCATCTTCTGGTTAGTGCTAAGTGAGTAACGTCGGTGTAGCGCTTGCCTAAGGTTATCCAAAACCTTTGTTTAAGTGTTTTCCAGCTGCATTAGAACGAAAAAAATGATCTCCAAATAAAACATACGTACTACAGTGGGCTATAAACACCAACTCTTTCATCCAAATATCAAAAGCATTATTCACATTTTTATTGTTGTTGTTTCTTATCCCATTTGGTCGACAGCAAATCTACAAGGCCATGAACCGTGTGTTTACCGTGTTAAATTGTAAAAATCCAGCTTATTTTTGTCGTTGTCCTTACGGCACAAAGGCATGGGGGGCCCAAAGGAGTAGTATGACTTTATCCTACCAAGTTATACCCCTGGGCACTGGGTACCCATTTCAGCCGCTTTTTACGACATACATGGGTTACAGTGGGCTTTTTCTAACCTGGACCCACAAGGGGATTTTCCCTCACATTTCGTTTTCGTTACAATAAGCTTACGGGCCTGAATGGCCGAGTGGCTAGCGCTCTAGTGCTCGTTACCACAGGTTTCGGTTTCGACTTCCGACGGTTTCAAGGATGTTTGTAGTGATTCGGAATCCACTTTAATCCGTATGTCTCGGTCTAGCAGGATCGTAGATCTTGCGGAGGTAGTGTTACTCCGTGTCTGTAGTTTATCTTCAAGTTACATGCACCTCCTGGGTAGCGCTAAGTAAGTAACGTCGGTATAACGCTTACCGTAAGGCATTAAAGACAACTATCTAAGTGTTTGCCAGCTGCATGAGGAAAAACAAAAATAAAAAAACTAGCCCATGCCCTCACAGCAAAAAGTAAACGCCAAGAATTATAATTCATGCCAAGTTATACGCCAATAATATAGCCCACGCCAAGAATTATAATTCATGCCAAGTTATACGCCAATAATTATAGCCCACGCCAAGAATTATAATTCCTCTGGCTTAAGTTTACATTTCCATTTTTTTTTAATAGATTTTGCTTGTGGAACCATTTATGTCCATGAGGCCAAACTATTCTTGTTTCAATTAAGAATTTTGCCAACTAATATACTGATAAATGTGGCTTCATAAATCGTATACGTTGTGATAATTAATTCAGTAATAGTTTTCGTTGTGATTAATATATGTATAAATAATTTTAAATAAATGAAAGCGTGCATAAATAATTATGAAATGGACAAACGTGCTGGAGTTTGTGAAACTTGTAAATTATGGACAAGTTTAGAAACATTAATAAGTTAAAAAGCCTTTCCAAAACTATTATATGTAGTGGCTTACAGAACTTTAAGTTTTATGAAAGGACCAAACCATTAATTTCTTTAATGGTTGTTCAACTTCGAAAATCGAGATGAAGTTGAAAGAAAGCAATGTGAATTTCAAGGTTAAGTGAGTTAGTATCACCATTGGATGTATAAAACATGTAAGTTATCCAAAAAATTGTTTATATCTTAAACTGAGTTTTTTAAAAGTTATTTCTTTTAAAGTTATTACTTAAAATTACGTTTATGTTCTTTTTAAATTTCTCTATTATGTTATATCTTCAAATGAAGTATTGGAAAATATATCCAGTTTTATATTGTGTTAATTATTTTTTAAATTATTTTAAATTATATATTATAAAAAATCACTTATTTTAAATAAATTAAACATCGGGTTTATTAAATACCCAGTGTTGAAACATTGGGTTCAACATAATTAAGAAACGTCAAATATGGATAATTCATTTAAACCAGCATATATTCATTAATGATTTGGTATTTCTAAAAATTTTAGAAGTTTATTAGAAAAATATTTTTTTTCCATTTAAACAAAAAAAAAATTGTTGCTTACAATTTTCCAATCTCGGTTATTCGGCTATTAATAACTGATTCAGTGATATATTGATTGTTTTGAATTGCAATGGTAATTGCCAAATAATTAATTGTTAAATTAAATAGCATGTTTAATTAAGTTGACAAAATTGTTATCGAATCAGATCGAATATTATAAATGGTAAATTTATTTTAAAAATCATTTTAATTAAAATGTTAATAAATAAATTGTTTAATTGTAATTACTTAATCAATTTAATTGTAATTAAATTGTTTAATTAAGTTAACAAAAATGTTACATTTAAAAATTTGAAACGGATTGAATGTTGTAAATGATGATTTTTATTTTTTAAATATTTCTTTTATTTAAAAACAAAAGTTGTAATCAACAATCCACTCTTTCATGTTAATGTATTTACATACCAATTAACATTATTTCATTATATTTTTATATTCTATAAGGACACTTAGTAATAATCAGTAATATATCGTATTTTTTAAAATCGTTAAAATAATTTTTATTAAATGAATTGTTAAATTAATTAAATTGTACATTATTTTAAAAATCGTTTTTCTAATTATTTTTTTAAATGCATTTACATACTAATGAAAATTATTTCATTATATTTTTAAATTCTATAATAACATTTAGCAATAAATGGAATAGTTTTAACACAGAAAAATATATTATTCTAATAGTATGCAGCCGAAATCTTATATTAGGATATGCTTAATAAGAGTGCTATTTTAACCACAAAATATATGGGTATTATTTTGGAGAGTTCCCTTTCGTGTTCTTGATCACTTTCCTTTTTGGATATTTTGACTAAAATTTGCAATTTTTGAAATTTCTTTACGAATTTATTTAAATTTCTTTCACGATTTTTTTTCAAAAATTTCTCTCGCAATTTTTTTTATTAAATTTCTTTCACGTTTATTATTATTATTATTATTATTAAATTTATTTCACGAATTATTTGCATAATTTTTTTTTACGAATTTTTCTTAATTTTTTTTATTTTTTTTATACATACAATTTTATTTACAAAACAATTGAGTAATCATTACATAAATCAACAAAAAAGAAATTTAAAAGAAAAATTAATTTGAAATCTTTTTGAAATATCGTCTGGTGAAAATAAAATTCAATTTTATTTTAAAGGAAAATGAATTTCCGCATTCATTTTTTTTCAAGGGAAAATGAAAAATCTGCTTTTAATTCCAGACGATTTTTTAAAAATCGTTTGGAATTAAAGCGGATTTTTTTTTCTATCTTTTAAGATTGCTGTTATGCTTTCTGTTCTTACATTAAATTTTTAAATTTTTATGGGTAAGCTGTCAATTCAGTCGATTATATTTTTTTTAAATTTGATTTTATAACAAATTAAAAAAAAATTTTTTGCCTTTTGTGCTGATAAAAAGATGCTTCTATTTAAAATTGTTGATTGCTGAAAAGAATTTAACCAATTCTACATTTTAAAAGGACGTACTTAACGATTTTTATTTTGTGCTGTAACGAATAAACTATTTCTATTTATTGCGCCTCTTTTTAAGACACTAGGGACATTTACAAATTTTAATTTTTATGAAGAAGAAGTATTAAAACACACAATACTAATAAATGAAGTCAAATAAATATACAGATAAAAAGGATAAATAATTCCAGTCTGATTAGTATAGGCAAAAAGGATAAAAGATAGCTGGAAATAAACCTATAACTTAATTTATTGTACACAGCTTTATTTATTAATTTACATATGTATTTTTCTGAAAAATATTGTTTGAATTGAACTTATTGCTAAATTAGAGTATTAAACAAAGCGACTGCATTTGATTTAAAAATATACTATAACAATAACTTACAAAAATTGGTATTGTTCATATAAAAGCCTTGTCTGGTATAATTCGATATAGTTACAAGTGTCTGCTAACACTGATATTTACCATATAAAGGATATGTACTTGTAATGCATTCATAGTGCTAAGATAATTTAATTTATAGAAAACCAGATTCAAGGGAACATTAAATGCATGACTATATTATAACTCTGGAATTATTTATGTGTATATGCATAATATTTATATATTCATGTTGATTATAAATTCTAAACGTGCTTAACATTTGGAAATTCCTTATATAAATTAGTATGCAGTATAATTTATATATATATATATATATATATATATATATATATATATTACATACATATGTAACGAATATTAGATTTATTGAAATATATTTATACATAAAATATTGCCATTTTGTGAGTCCTATTTTCATGTATTTTGTGTTGATAATTCATCTACACTTGATTACTAAAATATTCAATATACTTTTTTTTTAGATGCGATAAATGTATTTAAATGATATTTAAATAAATAAATATTAATTTATCTTTTTTTATTGTAATCGAAAAGCAAGTTTGGAATCGAATCTATAAAAAAATGATTTTTGTAATTTCTAATGTCTTTATAAAATGAAATAGTTTATTGTTTTTAGAAGTTAAGTTATTGCAAAGGCTGCCTTATATTTTCGTATAGTAGCCGATAAATTATAGAACTTTTTCTAAACCCATAGTGCTGTGGTCCTCTACCATAGGTTTCGAGTTGAGTCCCGCCGGTGACATGGATGTTTGTAGTAGTTCGAAATCCGCCTTAAACCGTAGGTTACGGTCTAATACGATTGCAGAGCGTCGGGCGTACCACGTAAAATAAAACATCTTCTGGTCAAAAATCTGCCAGTAGGCAGATGGCCTTTGCCCACCATGGGGCAGTTGCTCCAGTGAAGATGATGATTTCTAAACTACGGGGTTTGGCTTACATTCGAATCCGTTTAATTTCTCAAAAATCGCTTGTCTGGTATAACAATAAATCACCAAATATCTTTAAATGCAGCACTTTTTTTTTTATTTGCTTAGTTTATATTTCTAAAGTTTATTAAACAAAAAATAATTATCAGTGAAAAAAGGTTTTTTTTTTTTTTTTTTTTTTTTGTAAAAATACACATTATTTTAAATGAATGGGATAATTATTATTATTTTTTTTTTTTTATTTTAGAAATTATTTATATTGCTGATTTATTGTGCCATTGCCAAAAAAAAATTGATTAAGCGGATGTAAAAGTTACCCAGGAAATTTAGAATTTAATGTAAGAACAAAATGCATAACAGAAAGCTTAAACAAACAAAGAAAGTACATCAATAATCACATTCAGACAATTAATTATATTCATCAGTTATCTTTCAAAACTGAAAAGAGAAAAACAGTTTGAATAAAAATAAAATTATAGAATTCCAAACGATTTTTTTTTTTTTAAAAAGTTCATTTGAAAGCAACTTTGTAACAAAAAAACTTAAAAACCAATTTTTAACGAAGCACGTGAAAGCAACTTTATAATAAAGCCCGTAAAAACAACTTTGTTAAGGCACGTGAAAGCAATTAAAATAATAAAAAATTTAAAATTTAAACGATTTTATAAAAGTACATGAAAGAAATTTAAGTAAACTAGTAAGAATATCACGTGAACGAAATTAAAAAATGTAATAAACCAATAAGAAGCGTTGAAAGAAGTCAAGAAACGAAAAATTATTTTGCCGAAATTTGCTCCCGAGTAATGGAAAAGTACCAAAACATATACCAGAAATATTAATAGAATTCCATAAATAATTCATAAGCAACAATGAATTTATGTTGAATCATTAATGCCAGGAAGACAAAAGTAGTTTGTCCAATAATTATATGAAAGATCAAAAGATTCAAATTATTGATGTGAAAGTGTTTTAACAAATCCATTCAACGACCTTTAGTAGAAACTCCCATAGTTCTGTTCCGGTCACATTTTGAGATATAATGTTGTTAGTTTGATTTGGTTTGTTGCTCTACGGTTATCTTGTGCACACGAGGGCTAATTCGACCGGGACCTACAGTTTAAAGTGGATTCCGAACCACTCACAAACATTTATGCCATTGCCAGGATTCCAACCTGAAGACTGTGATAATGTTGTTAGGAATAAGTGAATACGTACGAAATACTTATGTATATGGTTAAAATTAATAACTGGCATTTCAATTAATGCATCCATTACATAATAAAGCTTTGTTAAATTCACCCAACAACTATTTCCAATTCTTCAAAGAGCAAAGCTCACTGCTCCAAAATATTATTTTCCTATTTTAGAGAAATCAGCAACTAGATAGTTTTATATATATACTTTGTTACTTGCTTTTTTATATTTTTTTGCCACTTTCCTGCCGTTTTGAACAAGTTTGCATGTTTTTTTGATCAATTTACGTTATGTGTAAGACTTATTTGGCATTCCCGCGTGACATCATAGTCTGCTAGTAGGGGCATTTTAGTATCATTTTTCAAAGTAAAAATAATAATAAAATAAAAAAATAAAGAAAATAACCATAATGCATCCACAGGTTTTTTTTCTGATAGCAGGGCATTTTGACGTCTAGTAGTTAAGCTTCATTATAAATAACTGTGTAAATTACCTAAAAACAAGAATGATGTCTAATTATGTATATGCTAATATAAATGTTTTTTTCCACTGGTAGTTGCTCTTCAATATAGCGCGGTCGATTACCTAAAAGAAAAAATGATGTCGAATTATACATGTATAAATGTTTTTTGCCTCCTGTAGTTGTGCAATATAACTGGGTCATTTACTTAAAATGTTTTTGTGTATGGTGGCTGTACTTCAATAAAACGGGGTTAGTTACATAAATGCAAGAATGAGGTCTAATTATACACTGAAGAGACAAAAGTCATGGGATACCTCTTAATATCGTGTCGTCCTTCCCTTTCGCCCGGCGAAGTGCAGCAACTCGACGTGGCATGGACTCAACAAGTCGTTGGAAGTCTTCTGCAGGAATATTGAGCCATGCTGTCTCGATAGACGTCCACAATTGTGAAAGCGTTGATGGTGCAGGATTTTGGGCACGAACAGACCTCTCGATGATGTCCCATAAATGCTCGATGGGATTCATGTCGGGCGATCTAGGTGGCCAGATCATTCGTTGGAATTGTCCAGAATGTTCTTCAAACCAATCGCGAACAGTTGTGGCCCTTTGACATGGCGCATTGTCATCCATAAAAATCCCATCGTTGTTTGGGTACATGAAGTCCATGAATGGCTGCAAGTGATCTCCAAGTAGCTGAACATAAGCATTTCCAGTCAATGTTCGTTCCAGTCGCACCAGAGGACCAAGTCCATGCCATGAAAAACAGCCCACACCATTGGAGCCACCACCAGCTTGAACAGTGCCTTGCTGACAGTTTGGGTCCATGGCTTCGTGGGGTCTGCGCCACACTCGAACCCTATCATCAGCTTTCCATTCATCTAGGGACCAACCGATATGCTCACGCGCCCACGAGTCGCTGCAAGCGATGTCGTTCTGTCAGTAAAGGCACTCGAGTCGGTCTTCTGCTGGAATAGCCCAAGAAAGCCAAATTTCTCCGCACAGTTCTAACAGACAAGTCCCCTTGTACGTCCCACATTGATTTCTGCGGTTATTTGACGCAGTGTTGCTTGTCTGTTAAAATGTACGACTCTTTTGCAGACGCCGCCGGTCTCGGTCGTTAAGTGCAGGCGGTCGACCACTGCGCTGTCCATGGTGGGATGTTATGCCTGAAATTTCCTACTCTCGGCACACTCTTGACGCAGTGGATCTGGGAATGTTGAATTCCCTAACGATTTCCGAAATGGCATGACCCATGCGTCTAGCTCCAACTAACATTCCGCGTTCAAAGTCTGTTAATTCCCGTCGTGCGGTCATCATCACGTCAAAACCTCTTCACATGAATAACTTGAACCGAAATGAAAGCTCTGCGAAAGCAATGCGCATTTATGCCTGTTCTACGCGATGCTACTGCCATCTGAAAATTTGCATATTGCTATCCCATGACTTTTGTCACTTCAGTGTATATATATTATACAAATATTTTTGTATATGATAATTGTTTTTCAAAATAATTTGGGTCAGTTACCTAAATTGATTTTTATTGATGGTTTTTTGTTGATGGTGCTTCAATAAAACTGTATCAGGTACCTAAAATATCTTATGTACGGTAGTTGTACTACAATATAATTGGATCAGTTGGCTATTTTTTTTTTTTTTTTTTTTTGTGCCTCGTAGTTACTCTTCAATATAACGGGAGCAGTTACGTAAAAACAAGAATGATGTCTAATTATGTATATATGTATACAAATATTTTTTGTGTATGATAGTTGTGCTTCAATATAACTGGGTCAATTATCTAAAATATGTTTTGTGTCTGGTAATTGTGCTTCAATATACGGGGTAAGCTACCTAAAATCATGAATGATATTTGATTATGTATATACTTATATAAATGCATATTTGTTATCTTAAAACACTAAAAACACTAGATAAAACATTATTTAAGCATATCTTAAATCACATAAAAACATTTCCTTTTGTAAACAAATTATAATCTCCCAAATAATTTAATTAAACTTTAAATCCTTTATACCGTGACCTTCGTTTATCGTCAAATGATAATAGCTTATACAATGCTGAATGAACTGCGCATGTTTGTGATATAAAATAAAACATAACATGTATACAATAAAACATAATTTATGTATATCACAAAACACATAAAACATTTCCAAACAAATTATACTCTCCGAAATAATTTAAATAAAAAGTTCAAATCCTTTTATGTCGTGACATTCGTTTATCGTCAAATGATAATGACTTATATGATGTGGTATGAACTGCGCATGCTTTATGTTTTATAAAATAAAACAATATCTAAACAAACTAATCTTACAGCACATAAAATCTTTCCTTTATAAGCTAATTATAATGTCCGAAATAATTTAAAGTAAGTTGAAATCTCTTTATTCCGTCATCCTCGTTTATCGTTAAGTGACAACGTGGCTTGACGGTGCATGGTTTGTTATATATTTGGAAGTATACAGTAACTTCTCTAAAATATGCATGGCTTGCTACTGTATTTCAAGAAAATGCAATAATTCCCAATTAAGTAAAAAGTCACATTTTAAAAGGGTAAAATAACACTTTTATTGAATTTTTTGAGATAAGAGTCATTTTACTAAAAAGCGATAACAATAAATGACTCACAATTCCGTAGTAATTTAAGATAATTCTTAAAGATGGGATCCTTCTCAATTACGCTCTGCCGGTCGAGTTCGTGTCCCGGCGGTGCCGTGCATGTTTGTAGTGTTTCAGAATCTACTTTAAGCCTTAAGTCCCGGTCTCATATGATCGTAGAACGTAACATAGCCCAACGAGACATCTTATCACCTACATCATTCCCAAACTGTATACTGGCAACTCAGCTCTAGGCACTGTGATGTGATGTGGTGTGTTTTGGTTTGGTGTAGTAATAATAAAAAGAGATATTTATAGCAGATTCAGTGTTATTCAGGTTGTAATATTGGGAAGGACAGTAATGCTTTTCAACAAAAGAAAGATGGTATCCGGAAAATCTTTAATTAATTTTTACAAATATTTCTTTGTGTGCATTAACTAAAATATTTTTGTATTTTAACTAGAATTTGAACTCAGATTCATACACTGGTAACTAACTATTTTCTTCTTTTTCATCAATGACAACAGCAGCCTCAAGGTTGGCCAAGGCCGTCGGCCTACTGGCAGATTACGAAATATAAGCTGCTTAATAATAATTCTTCGTAAAAATTTTGAAACAATAACAGCAATGGTTTTCAATTAAATAAAAGTTCATATTTTATAAAAAGACAAAATATCACTTTTATTGCAATTTTTTGAAATAACGGTCATTTTACTAAAAGAGATAGCAATAAAGGACTCACAATTCATTAGTAATTTAAGGTAATTCTTAAAGATGGGTTCCTTCACAATTATCAGTGCAATATTAAAAGTCTCTCCAATAATTAAGGACATTAAGTAGGTTACAGAAAATGTACCAAAGAATTTCATTCCTTTATTTCGAACGATCGTCCTGCTTCAAGACAATTCAGATCTAATTTGTTCTCATAATAATTGCCCGAATAATCTTTTTTCCATTTAACTGTACCTAATCTTGAAAGATTTCGAAGATGCTTTTGGATGGGTAATTGAATTTTATGCTCCTTTTAATGGTTTTGAATAGGGAGTGGGTGGCACTTTAAAAAACACAATCCTTAGTTTCAGGACGATTTGGAATTGCAAGAATTCGAATAGCTTTTTTTTAAAAGTTAGCTTATTAAAAATAGGATTTAATTTAAGCGATTTATCGTAATAACCATTATATAAATAAGTATTCCTGTAGGTAGATACAGGTTTCCTAATTTCTTCGAATTGATTTCAGAAATTTGGAATTAATTTAGTGTTATTCAATCATTTTTTTAAAATATATTTTTGGAATTTTATTTAAACATATTTTTGTGTAATTTCGTACGAATAAATATATTATTATTATTCTTCATTGGCGTAATAGTCCCATGGTGGGCCAAAGTCGTCTGCCTATTGCAGATTTCGAGACAGGGGGATGATTTCTTTTTAAAGTGTAGGGTTGTCAACCCTTGAATAAATATATATCCACGAAACATTTTAATATTAGTTCGATTCAGTTGAGTTCAATGTCAGTTATTCAAAATAGTTTAATTGATTTTTAAAAATAACTTTTAATAAAAATTGGTAACAACTTTTAATGTCATCCTCTATTTAATTTTTGCACCACTATAATGTGTCTTTTCGAAACATGATAACATTTATGGACGCTTGTTTTGGTACAGTACAGCTGGCACAGCACCAATATTTTTCAATGGTGGCATGCCATGTCTTTAGACTAAGGAAGATATGTGTCGTAGGGAGTTGGATCATGGTAGTAAGTGACAGGGTTGTCGAATCATTTCTATCGGACTATACGAGCATTTGTGCTATTGTTGCATTTTACCATCACTCAATATTACAAGTCCATTTTATATAGTTATCGTTGGGTTTCTGCAGATCATATCATTTTGATTAAAAAAGCGAGTCACCTCATTTTTGTTTTGATACAGTGATCATTGTAATACTGTCTCATGAATGCTAACGGCATTTAAAAACAAGTAATATAAAAAAATAAAGTCAATTCCTGGTTTTTTTCTATACTGCAGAAAGTCCTTTATAAATAATTTTCATTCATTTTTTTAAGTTTATCTGGCACCATCTATTGGTAGATATATGCAAAATTCAAATCTAAAAAAACTAAAATTATTTATTTAAATTTAATTACTGAATTAATATTTGAAAAAAGTTGTATTAGAATCAAGTGCCATCCATTACAAGTTCAAAAAATGTATTTGAACTTGAATGGATGAATAAAAAAGTATTTTATGAATGATTAAAAATTTGAACAAGATATATATATAGATAGAATGTGAGCTAATAGAAGGAATTGAAAAAAACAATTAAGCGAGTTGCATAGGTGCAAAAAGGATCTATGCTATTGAGTAAACGCTATTCAACATTACAAGTTTTCAGATTCGGGTCTTTTTAATTTTTTTTAACTTTTTTCAATTATCTACAATGCATTGTTTTTTCAACTATTTTACTATGCAAATAATTACTTTTCTACTAGACAAATAATTTTATACTTTGCAATGTATCTACACTGCAATGTTTTCCCACTTTCCTATATACAATATTTTAACAATATTTTTAAAAAAAAATATCTAAATAAATTATTTTTTAAATTAAATTATTATAAAAATTATTAAATGACATTAAATTTTAAATAACATAAACTTTCAATGTTTACAAAAAATACCTTAATAAAAATACTATTATGTACGATTAAAATCACGTTTAAAAATATTTCTTAAATATTCAAAATATATTAATACATTCTCTAGCGATTTACCTTTTCGATAATGATGGCTAGATACAAATTATCAGATTCCAATGATGATGAAAGTGTGGCTCTCTAATCACCAATAGATGAAGAAATGCTACAAGCTGAGGGCGGTTTTAACAGCCTCATTAGGGCGACGGAAATGATTATTTCTCAATCTTACCTTAAGGTTAGAAAGTTAAACACATATGCTGGAATATTTGAGCTTAATCCATTTAATAAAATGTGAGGCATGCAGAATTTCTAGAAGAAAGAGTAGTGTTCTCTAAAATTTTGTAGGATCATTTCAGTGATGGCCTCTTTAAACATTTTTGTATAAATCTTTTTTAAAATATAAATAAGTTCAATTAGCATATATGCTATTGTTAACAAAACGTTTTTGAAAATAACTGTGTCTTCAGAAAAAGGGTAAATTTTAGTAATCATATTGAAATGGGTGGAATACATCTTAACCCAAACCAATTGTTTTTCTACTTTTACTACTACGCAAATATTTTTTTTCACTTCGAAATATACCTATTGTGTAATTTTTTTTTCTGCTCTGTAATGTATCTACAATGCATTGTCTATCTACAATACAAATATTTTTCTACCCTGCAATATATTTGCAATGCATTATTTTTCTACTTTTTCTGTAAGGGAAATATTTTTCTACTTTGCAATGTATCTACAATACATTGTTTTCCATTTTTTTTTTTAATTTTTCTACTCATCAATGTATTTACTGTGCATTGTTTCTGTGCTTTTCCTATTATGCAAATGTTTATATACATATCAATGTATATATCTGCTATGCATTGTTTTTCTACTTTTTCAGTTATGCAAATATGTTTTTACTTTACAATGTATACACAATACATTGTTTTTCATTTTTTTTATTATCCTTTTTTGCTTTTTCAATATATCAATTTTACAATGTTTTTTCTATTATGCAAATATTTATTTACTCCTCAATGTATCTACTGTGCAATATTTGCTACATTTTCTACTATGTACATATTTTTCAACTCTGCAATGTAGTTACATTGCATTTTTTTTTTTTTTTTTTTTACTTTTTATGCATTTTTTTCCATTTCGCAATGTATCTACAATGCAATATTTTTTCTAGTTTTTCTAATATGCATGACATTAACAAAAATCATTAAAAAAATTTAACATTTAACAATTTACTTTTATAATAAGTAAATTGCTTACATATTAACTTTTTAAACAATAAGTTCAATATTTACAAGAAAAGTCTTAATAAAAATATTATTATTTCTTACGATTAAAATTACGCTTAAAAATATTTCTTAAATTTTTAAAATGTGTTCCAGCATTCTGTAGGGATTTACCTTTTCGCTAATGATGGCTAGATACAAATTATCAGATTCCAATGATGATGAAAGTGTGGCTCTCTAATCACCAATAGATGAAGAAATGCTACAAGCTGTGGGCGGTTTTAACAACCTCATTAAGGACCGAGGGAAATGATTATTTCTCAATCTTACCTTAAGGTTAGAAAGTTAAACGCATCTGCTGAAATATTCAAGCTTAATACAAATTTAATAAAATGTGAGGCGTGCAGAATTTCTAGAAGACCGAGTAGTGTTTCTAACACTTTTAGGATCATTTCAGTGATGGTCTCTTTAAACTTTTTGTGTGAAACTCTTTTAAAATTTTAATAAGCCCAATTAACATATATGCTGTTGTTAACAAAAATATTTTGGAAATAAATATTTATTCAGAAAAGGAAAATTTTAATAATCAAATTAAATATTCATCATCTGGGTCCTAATGGACGAGTGACTGGCGCTCTTCCACTCGGTAATCCTGTTTTGGGTTCGAGTTCCGGCGGTGGCATGGATGTTTGCAGTGGTTCAGAATTCACTATTAACAGTGGCTTCTGGTGTAATATGAATACTGGGCATAGGGCTGAAACCCCAACTCGGCTAAAAGAATACATCTCATGTCATAAAATTCACAGTAGACTAACGGACTTGGCCACCATGGGAATATTTTTCTTTCTTCTAATGCAGCTGACAAACACTTAGACAGCTTGGTCTTGGATGCCTTAAGGCAAGCGCTGCACAGACGTTACTCACTTTGCATTAACCAGGGTGCGCGTGTAACTTGAAGATAAGCCACGGACGCGGAGTAAGAATGCCCCCACAACGCTCTACGATCATATTAGATCGGGACATACGGTTTAAAGTGGATTTCTAACCACTACAAACATCCATGGCACCGCCGGGACTCGAACCCGAAACCTGTGGTACCCTGCGCCAGAGCGCTAGCCACTCTGCCATTCAGTCCCACCATGGGTATGTTGCGCTAATGAATAAGAAAAAGAAATTATCTTCTTTACTTAAATCTGTTTTTCTAAGTTTTGCTATATTTTGACCAACTCTATTTTAATAAAATCTACTTTAATATATTTTTTAAAGTTAATCAGTAGTGAGAAAAAAGTCATTGCTCAATCAAAATTGTTGCAAATGGGATGATATACCTTAGAGACACAGTATTACCTCATTGGTGAAATTGATATCATCTTCAGCAAGTAATATTTTTTTTTAATATATCATTTTATATTAATATCAATTTAACTTAAACTTATCACACATAAATTATATTAAAATTCAATTTAAAGGCAAATTAATTATGATAAATAAAGTTGTTGTATATAATCCTCAGTATCTTACAGTGCGAGATGGGCAGCCATGGGTATTCTACTCATGGATGGAAGGAAATAGGCAAATTCTGTTTTTATAGAGCACCCTTAGATAGAAGTCTAACTTGGCTCCGTGTCACTAGAGGAGGAGGGCAGTGCCTTCCGAAAGGGAAACGTTCCCGCATTTGCATAGCATATAGGAGAAAACCCCGGAAAATTCCATCCAAGTAGCCTGACTAACGAGGACCTGATTGGCCGGGTGTCTAGCGCTCTGTGCCACAGGTTTCGGGGTTGAGTCTCAGCGGTGCCATGGATGTTTCTAAGGATTCGGAATCCAGTTTAAGCCGTAATTCCCGGTCTCATATGACTGTAGAGCGTCACAGAGCCCAATCAGACTACATTCCAATCATTCCAAAACTGCGAATTGGCAACTCAGCTCTAATAACATTGATTTACTGTGGTGTAATAGTAGTAGTGAACATCAGCAAACGCCATCTAATCTCATCGTTTTGTGAAACAGTGTCTACAACAAAACAGCCAGAGGATGGAACATCTGTCTTACTGCTACCAAGGCTTATATGTCAGGTTTATGAAACTGAAGTATAACAGCATAATTTAGAGGCGGGAATCTCGCAAAAAAAAAAGCAAAAAAGGAAGTTGATAGGGTAAATATGTAAATGAACCATTCATACAGATTCCTTGAAATAATTTGCAAAAAAAAGAATCTGATATCAGTTTCATAATTTTTTAGAAGATTGCTGGCATATGGAATGAAATCGAGTGTTGCTTGTATATTATTAACAAAAAACAAAATATCTTACAGCGAAATGTAAAAAAAAATATATATCTATCTATATATATTTACCTATTATTTTTATAGAGGAATATTAGTTATGAGAAACAAAGTGTTTATCAGATCCTTTCCTGAATTTGAAACTAATAACAATTCCAATATTTTTTTCAAAAACTAACTTGTGCATGTTATGACATGGAGTGTTGCCTATGTGTCATTGCGAACAATCGAAAATATCTCACATAGAAATTTATTTTTTTTTCTTTTGGGATTAGTTATGAGAAAAATGTGTCAATGATAATGTGTCAATATAGTAATTTGCAAGAACTAGAGCTGATATTGATTCAAGTATTCTTCAAAATCTTTAATGTATAAAAATCGATAAATTTAGAAGCAACCGAAGTATTTGGTATCGAAAATTGTTAACTTCCATACTTACAATAAAAAAATTAATCCTTTCTTGTTCTAGCTCATATTTTTTTTTCTACAAAACATTTTAATATGTAAATATTAGTGTATCTTGTATATAATAAGATATAAATATGTTATATCAGGGTCCTGATAACCAAGTGACTAGCACTCTAAAGCTCGCTGCCACGGATTTCGAACTCGAGTCCGGGGGCCGTGGATGTTTGTAGTACTCCAGCATCCCCTTTAAAAAGAAAACATCTCTTCTCTGCCAGTAGGCAGGCGGCCTTGGCCTATCATTTGACTGTTGCGTCATTGATGAAAAATGATATGTTATGTGAATGGTGCCTTAAATAACAAATGGGCTGAAAGTTTCATAGGCTGATACATAGATGGGCGCTACTAGTATTCAAATGCATATGATTTTTAGTTAGCCCTAACCTTCAAAAGATACGTTTATAAATTTGACAGCTGTTGCACTGTTAGTATGCGAGTTATAGCATTTTTAGTGAAGCAACTTTTGTTAGTTTGAAAAAATGGATACAAAGGAATTTCGTGTGTTAATAAGCATTGCTTTTGAAACCAAGGTTTGAAAAAACATACTATTTGCACCAGGACAATCAACCGAGATTTGAACGAGGAGGCGAAATGAGCACCGAGGACGATGCAAGCAGTGGACGCCACAAAGAGGCTGTTACCGACAAAAATCAAAAAGTTCAAAAAATAATTTCTGATAACCGTAAAATGAAGTTGATTGAGATAGCTGAGAACCCGAAGATATCAAAGGGACGTGTTGGACATATCATGAATGAATATTTGGGTATGCGAAAGCTCTGTTCAAAGTGGGTGCCGCCCGACAATCGACCCAAAACAACAACGAATGGATGATTCTAAGCAGTGTTTGGAGCTGTTCAATCGTAATAAACCCGAATTTTTGCTTCGATATGTGGCAATGGATGAAACATGGCTCCATCATTTCTCACCGGAGTCCAATCGGCAGTCAGCCGTGTAGACTGCACGTGATGAACACTAAAAATGCTATAACTCACATACTAATAGTGCAACAGCTATCAAATTTATACACGTGTCTTTTGAAGGTTAGGGCTAATTAAAATCGTATGTATTTAATACTAGTAGTGCCATCTATGTGTCATCTTATGAACTTTTCAGTCCACCTGTTATAAAAAGATTCAATTGAAAATAATCAATAATATATTTTGTTTGACACTCAATTCACTGTGGAGATTATGTAAACAATCTCCACAGTAATCTCATATGTAAACAATCTCCATAGAGCTTAAAATTATTGGATTGTCTGGTGAAATTCCCCATTTTATGCAAAGCACTTAAAAAGAACTTCCTTCTCTAACAGAACTTCTCTCTCTCTTCCTTTTGTATCAAATATGATTAAGTTGTTTACGAAATGTCAGCAAATGATTTAGTTCCAAAACATTATTCAGTTTGTTGTCCATATTAAATCAGTACAAAATCTAGGAGTTTCACAAATACCCTACAAACCGGCTTAACGAACAAATCGTTTTCCTCCCATAAACCCCTTTTGCCGTCGATCACCAAACGATGCAACAAAGATCGGACGATTTTATCAACCTCGTTATACATTGGAAAATAATTACGGCCCACCCTGCAAACATCCCTTTTAACCAGTGTCTGCCCTACTGCTCTCGTGTGCGCCCCCGACCCTCCTCGTTTAACGAAGTTGAGGGTTGCGCGAGATTTCCTCTTCACTTCATTTGCATTCACTGTTGTTGAGTCTTATGTGAAATCGAGGTGGAAAGCTAAATCGGTGGAAGGGGGATGTGGGTGGGCGAAAGATTGTGGGGAGGAAAAGTTAATGGAAAATCGATCGCTGCAACAGCGATTAAATGTTGGATTTGTTTTTGGAAAAAGTGCAAGCGATTTCGTGTTTCATTGAGAATTTGTTTAACTCGTTTGTCAAACTTTATTTAAATTCATATTAAAAATTATTTTAAAAAATAATAATAAATTAATTATAATAAAAATTAGAAAGTATTATAAAAACATGTCAGCATTTATTTCACAATTGTTTATATATATATATACAATTTATCAATAATGCTTACATATGAGGTCAATGATAACTGCAGAATCGATTTTCATGTATAAAAGAGACATACCACAGTAGCTCTGCTTCTTCTTCTGCAATAGCACAACAACCTTGTGGTGTGCCAATGTCGTTTGACTTCTGGCAGATTTCGAGACAGGAGATGCTTTTTTTATATGAGGTGTGGCCTGATTTCCAATTGGCAAGCTATTTTGGGACCAAGTACTTCAGGTTCAAATCCAGGTGGTGGCATGGATATTTATTAGTTGTTCTGAATCCACGCTAAACTGAAGGTCCTGGTCTAATTGCCCAATATGTGCAAAAGATGACTGTAGAAGAGACAAACAAATCTTTACTAATCCTACAGTTTAAAGTGGATTCCGAACCACTACAGACATCCATGACATCACCGGACACGAAACTTATGGCACCGATTGCCGGAGATTTCGTATATTATGTATTATTTACTATATTTTTTATAACAGAGACGATTAAGGTATTTCCAAAAGTCACCAATGATTTAATATTAAACGATTATACAATACGTTGCCCCTATTAAATCAGTACCAGATCTAGGAATTTCTCCAATGCCCTCCACCCTACAAACAGGCTTAACGAACAAATCATTTTCTTCCCATACAGCTCTTTTGACGACGATCACCCAACGATGGAGCACTGCAACAGGGATCGGACGATTTCATCAACCTCGTTATACATCGGAAAAAGATTACGGCCCTCCCTACAAACATCCCTCTTAACCAGTTTCTGCCCTACTGCTCGCGTGTGGGCCCCCAAACCCCCTTATTTAACGAAGTCTTGGGTTGCGCGAGATTTCCTCTTCACTTCATTTGCATTCACCGCCGAGTCTTACGCGAAATCGGGGTGGAAAGCTAAATCGGTGGAAAGGGGATGTGGGTGGGCGAAAATTTGTGGGCAGGAAAAGTTAATGGAAAATCGATCGCTGCAACCGCGATTAAATGGTGGATTTGTTTTTTGGGAAAAAGTGCATGCGATTTCGTGTTTCATTTAGAATTTTTTAACTCGTTCGTCAGATAATATTTAAATTCACAATAAAATTAGCAAAAATAAAAATAAATAAATAAATTACAACTAAACTTTATAAAATGCTGTAAATACATGTTAATATTTATTTCACAATTTATTGTTATTATTATTATTATTATTATTATTATTGTTATTATTATTTTACAATTTATCACTAATGAGTACGATGCGGTCAATAAGAGTTCCAGAACGGTTTGCCATGAATTAACGAGCCATACCACAGTAGTTCTTCTTCAATGGCGTAACATCTAATATTGGGCCGTTGTCTGCCTACTTTCCCACCTCCGTAACAACCCACAGTATGCCTACTGGCATATTTCACGACAGGAGATGTTCCTTTTTTTGCGGGGAAGGTTATTAACCGCATACTCAGTGATCTATAATCATATTATACATTGCCCTACTGTTTAAAGTAGATTCCGAATAACTAAAATTTCCCATGGCACCGCCGGCACTCAAACAGGAAGCCTAGGCACAGTCAATATCCCAGTAGTTAAATACAAAAATTCATATTTAATTTTATATAATTTATATGATGATATTTTCTACGATTCTTGTGATACGTAAAATATGCATTTGAAAGCAAATATAATTAAAGGAAATAAAATAGAAAATAATTAATTGAAAACTATTCTCATAAAAAATATTATATATATAGTATGTATAAGATTAGTGGCCTGATGGTCGGTGACTATAGATCGAGCTGTGTTAAATTACTTAATCCTGTTTATCTCCCTGTTATTTTTTTTTTTCTCTTTTTACTTTTTTCTCTTTAAATCAGTAGTAAATATGCAACAATAAAATAAAAATATTGATTTGCATATCCTTATAATATGATATAAACTATCAAATCAGTAACACACCATAGCCTTAATATAACATTATAAATATTTAAACAGTCTCAAATGATACAGATTTTTAGATACACCCTCTTACACAACTTGACAAATCCTTTTGTACATGAGTCTGGTCTTATGTTCCCAATGGCACGTACTCGAAGCATTGTAATGAGTGGCAGTCAAATTTCTTGTTCGCAAATCCCACTCGTCCTCTCTCTCAACCAGTTGAACCATGACAGCTCCTCTCTTGTCCACCTTCTATGATGGACAGTAATGCAGCTTATCGCTCTAGCCTGGGGGAGGGGTGGGGTGTCCATGACATTGATGGAGGACCCCAGAATCCAGGGAATGCTATTGCGTGACACGAAATTACACCTTCAGTTCTTCCGCCTCGGTTGGGGTCTTATTATTCCAGCACTTGTAAGATAGTATGGATGTTTGTAGATTAACTGAATTTGGAATGAGAATTGTTCTTCACGCGTGATAGTGCTTCAATGATAGCTTTGTGATATTTAACCTTGATATTAATAAAGTTTAAATGAAAATAAATAATTAATGCTGTTAGGTAGTTAAGTTAGCATGACTATATATTTTTTAAGAATTTGTTTAGTTTGCTTCGTTTGTTCTATTTATATTTTAAGTTTTTAAACTTTTTCTTTGTAGTTTTTCTTTTTATAAATTTTCATATCATATTTTTTTTTTCCTTTTCATAATATTACACTGTTTAAATTCATATAGTATTTATCCTGTATAATTACCTACATCGTTTTTCATTCTATGTTTTTCAATGGCACTTTTCCTGCATAATTCTCCTTTGTAATTTGTATTTTCGTTTTATTTCTTTGTAGCTTTTTTTGTTTGTATCCTATTCACATGCAATAATAAAATTACAATATTTAGTTGTATATATTTATAATATGATATAAGCTATCAAACCAGCTATATAATTCGAACCATTAACTATCTAAACAGCATGATAATTCGAAGCAGTAATTATCGAACTGGTAATAAAAAGTAATTTTTTTTTAATACTTTACATTCTACAATTCTATACAGCATTTTTCACTACCTTTTTTTTTCTAGCTTTTCTTTTTCTTGTTTTTACTAATATGCTTTTCTTTTTTTCTTTGTGCATATAAGCGATATATATGCGCATGCGTATATATATATGCGATAATAAAATGGAAATAGTCATTTGCACACCTTTATAACATGATATAAACTATGGAACCAGCAATACACAACATCACTAAAAAAAGGGAAAAATATTTAAAATGTCTCAAGTTATACAGATTTTTAGATACACCATCCTACACAACTTGACAAATCCCGGTGTACATGAGCCTGGTTTCAGGCCCACAGTGGCATATACTCGAAGCATTGCAATGAGTGGCAGTCGAATTTCTTGTTGGTAAATCCCACTCATTCTCTCTCAACGTCTGCAACCCGGTGGAACCATGACAGACATTTTCCTGTCCACCCTCCTATGATGGACAGTGACGCGGCTTATCACTCTCGAATGAGGGGGAGGTGACGGACATTGATGGAGGACCCCAAAATCCAGGGAACGTTATTGCTTGACACGAAATGACACCTTCCGTGCTTCCGCCTCGGTTGGGGGCTTATTATTCCAACACTTGTAAGATAGTGTGGATTTATGTAGATGGACTGAATTTGGAATGAGAATTGTTCGTCAGCGGGTATTAGTTTTTGCGATCGGCCTTTAGTGATAGCTTTGTGAAATTTAACCATTGTGTTAATAAGGTGGAATAAATGCTTTGCTGTTAGTTAGTTAAGTTAGCATGAATATTTTATTTTAGAATTTGTTCGTTGTTATATTTTCTGTTTTAAGTTTTTTTAAAATTTTTCTTTTTAGTTTTCCTTTTATTATTTTTTTTTATAAATTTGTATAATATTTTCAACTGTATAATTTTCCTATAGCAATTATCCTATATAATTTCCTACAGTATGTTTTATTCTATGTTTTTCAATAGCATTTTTTGTGCATAATTATCCATTTAATTTTTATCTTCCATTTATTTTTTTGTATCAAATGTATGTGCAATAATAAAATGAAAATATTTATTTTGTGTATCTTTATAATATGATATAAACTATCAAAACAGCACAATTTTTTAAAACATTTTTCACTTCAAAATTTTCAATAGCATTTTTCTCCTTTTTTTTTTTATTCCTTTGTAGCTTTTATTCTTTGATTTTTGTTTAGGTCTTTTCTTTCCTTTTGTATAGAGTAGTATGCGTAATAATGAAATAAAAATATTTATTTGTATATCTTTAAAATATGATATAAACTATCGAACAAGTAATAAACCATAGCATAATTATAACGTAATACATCAGACCATTAAAGCAAGGTTATAAATATTAAAACTGTTTCAAGTTATACAGATTTTTAGATACACCATCCTGCACAACTTGACAAATACTTGTGTACATGAGTCTTGTTTTACGCTCACAATGGCACGTACTCGAAGCATTGTAATGAGGGACAGGTAAATTTCTTGTTCGCAAATCCCACTTCCCCTCTCTCTACGTCTGCCACCCGGTGAAGCCATGACAGCTTCACTCGTGTCCACCCCCTACGATGGACAGTGATGCGGATCCTCGCTCTCGAATGAGGGAGGGGGTGACCAGGACATTGATGGAGTACCACAAAATCCAGGGAATGTTATCGTGTGACATGAAATGACACCTTCTGTGCTTCTGCTTCGGTTGGGGGCTTGTTAATCCAACACTTGTGTGATAGTTTGGATCTGTGTAGATTGACTGAATTTGGAATGAGAATTGTTCCTCAGAGGGTATTAGTTTTGTAATAGTGCTTTATTGATGATAGCTTTGTGATATTTAACCGTGATAGTTATAAAGTTTAAATAAAAGTTTTTAATGAATGTTGTCAGTTAGTTAAGTTAGCGGAATGATTTTATTTTAGAATGTGATCGTTTGTTTCGTTTGTTATATTTTCTATTTTAAGTTTTTAAACTCTTTCTTTGTAGTTTTCCTTTTATAATTTTCTATAGGTTTTTATTTTTTTTTTTTTTTATAACTTTTTATAAATATTTTACCACTGTGAAATTTTCTACAGCTTTCTCCACTCTATGATTTTGAATAGCCTTTTTCTGCGTAGTCTTATTTTGTAATTTTCATTCTTCGTTTTATTTCTTTGTGGCTTTTTTTCCTTCTTTTTTATATATCCAATGCATATGCAATAATAAAATGACAACATTTATTTTATATATCTTTATAATGTGATGTAAGGTATCAAACAAGTTATATAATTCGAAATATGGAACCAGTAATATAACTCGAGCCAATAACCAGAAGTATTTTTATAATATTTTAAATTGCACCTCGTAATTACTTACTTTATTTTCTACAGCAGTTTTCACTCTATAATTTTCAATACCATTTTTTCTGCATAATTTAACTTTGTCATCTTTGCCCTTTGTTTTATTTTTTTGTGGCTTTTCTTTTTTCATTTTTCTTAGTACTCTTTTCTTTATTTTTTTTTTTTTGTATCCAACATATATATGAAATAATGAAATAAAAATAGTTATATTTGCATATCTTTAAAATATAAAAATATCGAACCATTAATACATCATAACATTAACATAATGCTATAAGAAATTTAAACAGACTCAAGTTATACAGATTTTTAGATACACCATCTTGACACAACGACAAATCATTGTGTACATGAGTCTGGTTTCAGGCTCACAATGTCACATACTCGAAGCACTGCAATGAGTGACAGTCAAATTTCTTGTTCGCAAATCGCGCTCATCCTCTCCCAACGTCTGCCACCCGGTGGAGTCAGGACAGCTCCACTCGTGTCCACCCCCTATGATGGACAGTGATGCGACTCATCGCTCTCGAATGAGGGGGGAGTGTCCAGGACATTGATGGAGGTCCCCAAAATCCAGGGAATGTTATTGCGTGACACGAAATGTCACCTTCTGTGTCTCCGCCGGGGTTGGGGCTTGTTATTCCAGCACTTGTAAGATGGTATGGTTTTGTGTAGATGGACTGAATTTGGAATAAGAATTGCTCTTCAGCGGGTATTAGTAACTGTGGTGATATCTCTGCGATATTTAAGTTTATATAAAAGTTATTATTCAGTGCTGTTAGTTAATTAAGATAGTACGAACATTTTAATTAAGAATTTAGAATTTGTATCTCTCGTACAAGCATACTAGACATCAGTGTTTAACTAATTCTGGTTTTAGATCAGACAAGTACATGTTCATAATATAAACCATTAACTAAATAATATATGCCATTTATTATCTAATTTTCGTTTAGTTAGTTTCTATTGATAATTTATCTTTTTTAAGTTTTTCCTTAGCATAATGTTTTACTTTTTATAAATTTTGCAATGTTTAGATACACCCTCTTACACAACTTGACAAATCCTCGTGTACACTAGTCTGTTTTCATGCTCCCAAGGGCACGTACTCGAAGCATTGTAATGAGTGGCAGTCGAATGTCTTGTTCGCTAATCCCACCTTATCTTCTCTCAACCCGGTGGAGCCATGACAGATCTTGTCCTGTCCACCCCTTATGATGGACAGCAATGCGACTCATCGCTCTAGACTGGGGGCGAGGGTGTCCTGGACATTGATGGAGGACCGCAAAATCCTGGGAATGTTATTGCGTGACATGAAATGACACCTTCTGTGCTTCCTCCTCCGTTGGGGCTTATTATTCCAACACTTGTAAGATAGTGTGGTTTTGTGTAGATTGACTGAATGTGGAATGAGAATGGTTCTGCAGCGGATGTTAGTTTCGTGATAATGTTTCGGTCTTAACTTTTTTGATAGTTAGCTAGGATGTTAATAAAGTGTGAATTAACGTTATTAATCAGTGCAGTTAGTCAGTTTAGTTAGCACCAACATTTAATTTTGAATTCATAAATAATTGTTACTATTCGTAGATGCATATTGCTTAAATAAATCTTTGTAATTTTCATTTAGTTTGTTTCATTTGATTTATATTATTTTTTTTCATTAAATGTTCTTTGAATACCTTAGTTACCCTTTTTTTTAGTTAGTTAGTTACGCTTTCACAATATTATATAATTATATAAGTAATAATGAAACATGTATCTATATAAATGATATGAAATATTTATTTATTTATATATATGATATAAACTACCGGACCAGTTGTATAATTCGAACCAATAACTATCGAACCAGTAATATGAAGTAAATGTTCATAATATTTTTATACTGTACAATTTTCTACAACATTTTTCATTCTGTAATTTTCAATAGCTTTTTGCCTGCATAGCTTTCCTTTGTTTTATTTCTTTGTAAACTTTTCTTTTTCGTTTAATTTTTATATCATGCTGTTCATTTTTCCTTCCATCCAATATGCACATACAGGTATAAAATGAAAATATGTATTAGCATATCTTCATAATATGGTATGAACTATCGAACTAGGAGTATACCACAGCATTAATACAGCGTTATAAATATTTTTAAACTGTCTCAAGTTATACAGATTTTTAGATACACCCTCTTGCACAACTTGACAAATCCTCGTGTACATGAGCCTGGTTTCATGCTCACAATGGCACGTACTCGAAGCATTGCAATGAGTGGCAGTCAAATTTCATGTTCGCAAATCCCACTCATCCTCTCTCAACTCGCTGGAGCCATGACAGCTCCTTTTCTGTCCACCCTCCTATGATGGACAGTAATGCGGATCATCGCTTTCCACTGGGGGCGGACATTGATGGAGGACCCCAAAATCAGGGAAGGTTATTACTCTGTGTTTCCGCCTCGGTTGGGGCTTGTTATTCTGTGGATAGGATGGATGTGTGTAGATTGACTGAATTTGGAATGAGAACTCTTCTAACCCGTAATAAGAGGTATTTTTCTTAATAATTTAAACTGTACTTTAATTACTTACAATTTTCTTCTTATACTTATAATTTTTAATTTTTTTTCCGCATAATTTTTCTTTTTCTAATTTTTTTTTTTCTTTTATTTCTTTGTCGCTTTTCTTTTTCTCTGTTTTATCATTTTCTTCAATTTTTTTCTTTTTATCCAATCTGCTATAATAAAATGAAAATATTTATTTGCTTATCTTCATAATATAATAAAAATTATCGAACCAGTAACACACCATAACATTAACATAATGTTATAAACATTTAAACTGTCTCAAGTCATAGAGATTATTAGATACTCTATCTTGCACAGCTTGACAAATCCCTGTGTACATGAGGCAGGTTTCAGGCTCACAGTGGCACGTACTCGAAGCATTGTAATGAGTGCAGGTAAATTTCTTGTTCGCAAATCCACTCATCCTTTCCGAACGTCTGCAAGCCATGACAGATCTTGTCCTGTCCACCCCCTATGATGGACAGTGATGCGGATTATCGCTCTAGACTGGGGAGGGGTGGGGGGGTCCAGGACATTGATGAAGGACCCCAAAATCAAGGGAATGTTATTGCGTGACACGCAATAACACCTTCTGTGTTTCCGCCTCGGTTGGGGGCTTACTATTCCAACACTTGTGCATTTTAGCATTTTTTTTTATACTTTTATAGTTTTTCATGGCAATTTTTTATTGTTTGTAAATTTCCTTATTTTTTTTTTTTTTTTCTTTGTGACTTTTATAATTTTCCATGGCTCTTTTCCTGTGTAATTTTCTAAAGAATTTTTCACTCTTTTCACAACTTTCAATATCATTTTCCTCCATAATTTTCATTTGTTTTATTTCTATGTAGTATTTATCTTTCTTTTTCTGTATAATTATCTTTATTCTTCTCTTTGTATCTAATATATGTGAAAAAAAAATATAGGAAATTTTTAATTTGTTAACTTTAAAATATTATATCAACTATCAAACCAATAATACACTATAACATTAATACAACGTCATAAATATTTAAACTGTCGCAAACTATATAAATTTTTAGATACACCGTGTTGCTCAACTTGACAAATCCTTGTGTACATGAGTCTGGTTTCATGCTGACAATGACACGTACTCGAAGCATTGTAATGAGTGGCAGTCAAATTTCTTGTTCGGAAATCCCACTCATTCTCTCTCAACGTCTGCTACCCGGTGGAACCATGACAGACATTTTCATGTCCACCCTCCTATGATGGACAGTAATGCGGCTTATCGCTCTCGAATGGGGGCTCACGGACATTGATGGAGGACCACCAAATCCATGGAATGTTATTGCGTGACAGAAATGGCACCTTTGTGTTTCCGCCTCAGTTGGGGGCTTATTATTCCAGCACTTGTAACATAGTATGGATGTGTGTAGATTGACTGAATTTCGAATGTGAATTGTTCTTCAGCGGGTATTAGATTTGTGATAGTGCTTCAGTGATAGCTTTGTGATATTATCCAAGATATTAATAAAGTGTAAATAAACGTTATAGTTAATTATTGAAGTTAGGATGAATATGTTATTTTAAAATTTATATTTTTTACATTTCGTAGAGCATACTAGAATTCGATGTTTTCCTAAGTTTGATGTTCAAAGTTAAGCCAAATATGGGTTCTTGAACGTAATGTATACCATTTACTTTGAATTTTCCATTCAGTTGATTTATTTAGTATATTATCTTTTTTTTAGGTTTTTTAAATTGTCCTTTGTTATTTTCCTTTATAACTTTCCATAGCATTTTTTTATCATTTATAATTTTCCACAACATTTTTTTATCATTTAAAATTTTCCATAGCATTTTTATTATTTATAATTTTCCATTTTTTATCATTTATAATTTTCCTTAGCATTATGTTACGTTTATAATTTTCTGTAGAATTTTTCTGGTATATTTCTTCATAACATTAGGTTTTCGAAATTATTTTTCCTATTCATTTTTTTTTTTTTATTGCTTCTAATACTGTAGAATTTTTTACAGATTTTTTTACTGTATAATTTCCCATACTATATTTCCTATAGTATTTTTCAAAACATTTTTTACTTTTCAATTTCAAATAGCAACTTTCCTTTATAAATTTTCTTTGATTTTTTTTTCTTTGTTTATTTTCTTTCAAAAATTTTTATTTAAATTTTTATTATTTGTATCATTTTCTTTTTGTATTTTTATTTGCATCATTTCTGTTTATTTCTTTGAAGTTTTTATTTTTTGTATTGTATATTTCATTATTTTTGATTTGTAATTTTACATTATAATTTTTCCATGTGGATTTTTTCTTTATAATTTTCTGTTGTAAATATTTTCTTCTATTTTATTTTTGTACATTTTTATATTTTTTTTCTTTAAAACATTTCTCATTATCTTATGTATTACTTTAATTTCTTGGTCTTTTAAAATTTATCAAACAAAACGTACTTCTGAAAATCCTACTGATTAATGTTAGCATAGTATAAAATAGCGCATTCAATACCAACAATTAAAAAAATGGAAAGCAAAAATAATTTTTAATTTATTTTTCTTTGATATATATATATACATATTATTTTTGCAAATTGTTGGTAAAAATAAATTAAAATATTATATATATAATTTTATATATATATATATATATATATATATATCAAACTTTTCGTAGTGTTTCATTATGAAATTTTATTTCTTTGTCAAATTTAAAATTTATCAAATAAATTGTACTTCTAAAATCCTATTGATTAATGTTAGCGTAGAATAAAATTCATTCAAATGCATTCATTTCCAACAGTTCAAGACTTAAAATGTAAACAAAATTAATTCTCATCATATTAATTATTCATTTCTGAAGCACACTAAAAATATAAATCCATCTTATAACATAAATTAATTTGCATTTATTTAAATATTTCCATCTTTTAAATCTTTAAAAGCTAACAAGAGCAAACAAAGCATATTTCGTGAATCAGTTTGAAACTCAGAATTTCTTGAGGGAAAAACTTAATTTAGTTCAACTTCGGCAAACAAAGATCATATTGACACACTTCTAATCAGGAAATTCACAAAACAAGCAAACAAACCCAACGACAGTTCTATTTTCTACCAGAACTCACTAACAGCCCAAGAAAAACAAACAAGTTTCAAAACTGTTCCCCAACTAATTTAGTCCAAAAAGAAAAACCGCTAAAGGAAGAAAAAGCTCCTTTGACTTCTCTCACCCAATTGGCTGAGCCAACATCATCCGAGCTAATGATTAGTCCCTCTTGAACCAATTAAAAGGTTCCCTGGTTTAAAAGATTTTCGCAGCCTTAATTTGCATCTTCTTGGCAAGCAAATGACCATGCAGCCTTCGGCGCCAAAGTTAATGAAAATCAATGAAGGCTTCCGCAATTTGCTATAACACCTTTACTCGTACCTGGGTTGGCAATTTATTTGGCCCTATTTAGCCACAGCAATTACGCCAACCCAATGATTCTCATGACTTTCGAGTCCCATGGCGATCAGAATCTTCCAGAAATCCGTTCAGAGCAAGAGTGGCTTAAGTCAACCATTTTTATTTTCTTTCCTTATGAGACTTATCTCATGTAAAGTATGCTTTTATTCAAATGATAAGTCAAAGTATTAAAAATAATACTAAAAAAGTATCACATAATTATTATTATTTTAATTTTTTACTGTTGTTGAACCTGGATTTTTATCTTGATCTGTTGGATCCTGGATCTGTTGTTGACCATATTTTTCCACTTTTATATGACACGATACATAAAGAAGAATTAATGGGAAAAACGCCTTCTAGGAGGTCTTTTAGAGATACCTATTTAACCAGTAATATGAAGTAAATTTTCATACTATTTTACACTGTACAATTTTGAACAGCATTTTTCCTGTATAATTTTATAGACCATTTTTCAATTTGTAATTTTCAATTGTATTTTTTCCTGCATAAATTTGTTTTGTAATTTATTCACTTATTTTATTTGTTTGCTGTTCTTTTTTTTTTTTTTGCGCTCAATTTATTTGTAATAATGAAAATATTAATTTGTATATCTTTATAATAAGATGTAAACTATCGAACCAATATTAATTAGAAGTAAATTAGAATTTATCACTCATAATTTTGCTTTGAAATTTTTTTTTTTACTTTGTAGTTTTTCCTTTGTAATATATTTTATGTCCTTATTGCAGTTTACCTCAAGTAAAATATACTTTTATTTAAATTATAGGTTAAAGTAATAAAAATAATACCAAAAGTATTACATTATTATTATCATTTTTATTGTTTAATTGTTGTTGAACCTGGATAGGACATATGATCCACTTATATATGGACTTCCCATCAAAATAGAATTGGGGGGGGCTAGTCTTATAGAATGACTCTTAGGGATAAATATCTAACCAGTATTATGAAGTAAATTATAATATTTTACACTGTACAATTTTCGACAACATTTTTTTCTTTATTATACAAGAAAAATGTTGTCAGTAGCATTTCTCTCGCATAATTTTTTCTTTGTAATTTATTTTTTCTATATCATATTTTACATCATATCAATTTCATAAATATACTTTTATTTTAAATAATAGGTCAAAGCATCAAAAATAATACTCAAAAATATCACATAATATGACATATTTTTGGTCATTCTCCTGAACGCCACATGGCGGCGCTCTTGTCGGTGTATATGAGGAAGCATTGTTACATCGTGGATTACAAATAAAATTTATTTAAAACCCATACTAACTATTCACTTTAATTAACTAACTATTAGCTAACAAAATTCAACGAATTGGCTGTAACATAGTTTCATATGATTTGAGGATAAAGTACATGCTCACTTCAACAGAATGTTTGTGTGGTGTGCAGGTTGGGCAACCAGATTGTAACTGGGTTTGGTTGGATTGAGATTATTATCTGACTAGTACCCCAAACAAATAATCAGTTTGTCCGTTTCGCTTTTTTAAAACGGTTGTTTACCATTCCGCAAAATTGTTGTTAACAACACTCAAAACCAAAACATTATGACCACCTGTCAATAACGAGTTGGCTCACCTTTTTGGCGCGCAATACAGCTTCAACCCGCCTTGGCATAGATTAATAGCACCACTTAATACCAGTTAAATACCACTTCCACCTGATCATGTGCCTTCCACGTCATCCAGGCGAGTTCATTGCAAAAATGTAGGGGTGTTCTTAATGTTTTGGCTCTTCAGTGTATATTAGACGTTAAAAATGTCGTCGACTTGTGTTGATTAACTCAAATTATAGGAATAACTTTTACTATACAGAACCTCAAAACAATGTTGTTGCGGTTGTCGTGTCCTCACGGAAGGAGGGGGAGAGGGGTGCAGCTTCTGGTCTGATGGAGCATCCGTAGGTAGAAGTCTGACTTCTGCTCCGTAACTCTCTTACAGTCATAAGAGACCGGGACCTACGGCTTAAAGTGGATTCCGAACCACTACAAATATCGATGGCACCAGCGGGACTCCGAACCCGAAACCTGTGGCACCGAGCGCCAGAGCGCTAGACACTCGGCCATTCAGGTCCCAAATTTGTGAATGCCAACAGCACGCGGTGTTCCCAGGTGGTCACCCACCCAAGTACTGACCGCGCCCAATGATGCTTGACTTCGGTGATCTAACGAGAACAGGTACTGATTACAGTATTATATAACTTTAAAAGCACAATGAATTCAGTATCTACATATTATCATGTGCAATGCTTATTTATATTTGGTTTGTCGCTCTGCAGTCATTTTTTGCACACTTTAGTTTAATTAGACAGGTACCTACAGTTTAACGTGGATTCTGAAACACTCGCAAACACCCATGCCACCGCCAGGGATTCGAATTTGAAGTCTGTGCTAACAAATGCCAGACCGCTAGTCAATTGGACATCAGGACACGCCTCTGACCAATCAAAAAGAAGATGCTTTAAAAAAACCCATTGAATTACAGAAATTAAAAAAAAAAAAAGATATATAATATAGAGAAAAAAAGAAATGTTTGGTAAATAATGCAACTGTCACTATGAAATTAACATGAACTAATATAAGCATAAGTGAAAAGTGAGTAGAAGATGCAGAAGTAAAAATTAATGGCGGTAAACATGTGAAAATAAAAGTATCACAGGGATGCATGATATTTTAACGGCTTTCATTCTATAAAGAATAAAATACTTTTTATTGAGAACGATAGATTGGGTGCAGACGATTCAATTCATATTTCAAGAGTAATGGTTTATTGGGATGATTAAATGTTCAAAAACGTTTCTAAAATGCTCATTAATTTGATGATTTTCTTCTGGTACACGAATTGTAAAGTACATTCTATTTCAGTGGATATAAAAGGGCTTTGAAGAGATATGAAGATACCATGAGTCTTTAAAAGGACAAGTAGTTGCATCTTGGAATGGTTCTTCAGTTTCTTCAGAGGAAAACCATCATCTGAGAGGTTGAATCTTTTTGAGGTATGTTGGAAATGGAATCATGATATCTAATATATATAATCTGTTCTTTAGATAGAATTCTGTGATTTTTTGATATTTTAATACTGAAATATTTTCGCCCCAATCTTTTGCAAATCCTATGAAACGTAATTATTTAATTTATTTTTGAGTTAAAATGGATAAAAAGACAAATTGAGTCGCCATCTAGAATGCTTGCTTAGCAATGCTATCTGCCAAATACTCATTGGCAAAATAGATTACATGTGCTTTTATCCGAAATAACTGGGTGGAATCATTGCAGAGTTTTGTTATATTTCTCTGCCATTGGATGATAGGTTTTAGAATTAATAATGACAGATTCACTTGATTGACTGTTTGTCCAAATTGAAGCTGCATTATTTAGAGTTTTTCGTTTACTCTAAGGCTTTTTCGATACTAAGAAGTTCACCTTAGAAAATGTTCCATTCCATTCGAAATTAATTTGTCATATTTGAAAATATGAAATAAAATTTTGAGATCTATAACAAAATTTGCTGGTTGTACCTTAAAATCTGTATTTTTTCCCATCGTAGTCATTTTAGTGTGTGTCTACGAGGTGTACTAGTGTCTTGTATTGTCTAAAGCTAGTATCCTGTATTTTAAACATTTTACGACCTTCAATTGATATGCATGAAAATTGTTTCATATTCCATATGAACATGTTTCTGTACCTACATCAGATTTAAAACTATCTGCTAAATCATCAATAATGGAATTATAGATGATGTGATAATGAACTCGGGTTTTGAGATCTATATCAAAATCTGCTGGATGTACCTTAAAAATCATTATTTTATTTCCTCGTAGTCCTTTTTGGTTAAAAATTGTTATGTGTTGTAAATATTTTTCAACCTTTAGTTGATTTGTATGAAATTCTTTTCATATTTAGGAATAAACATGATATTCCAGTAACCAATTTTAAGGTTGAAATTGGAAGTTGTATGATAAGTTTCGGTAATAAAAATTATAAAAGATCTTTAAATTGGTGTGATTATTTTTGTTTGTCTTGCAAAAGTTTGGTTGGCCGTGTGAGAGCATATGCTCTTTAACTGTTTTGCAGAGTTTATTCTGTGCCCTTTAATGATAGCCTACTTTGTTGCCGACAATTTTATAGAGACGATTGAGTTTCACAATTGTTTTAATTGATTGTTTTTTAATGAGCAATCCAATTAAATATTTCATATAATATGACCTAAATATTTTAGGATCTTCATTCTTCGTATTATATCGTTCCAATGAATCTTTCGACCATTTTTTATTTATAGAATAGAATGTAGTTGATCTTTTTCAAAAGAAACTATAATATGTTTCGTTGACCACATTTTAAATTTATTCTGGGCTGTAGCTGTGAGTTGTTTGAGTCCCTCTCTTGTCAGGACCAAAATGACGAATGCGAAGGCATCAGCAAATAACAGCAAATGATAATCTGGTGGGCCAGGAAGAATGCACCATTTCTACTATAAAGTTCATGTGGATTTGGAAATTCCAGATTCTTTGGCGAAGAATGCCAGCAGTCTGAAATCGGTGTGCCGTTCCTACTTCCTTTGCAGATGCAAATGCCTTGGCAAAACCTAAACTTATAATTCCTTCCAAGATTAAAACTGAATATCAAATTACCGAATTAGATGTCAGCAGAAAAACAGCTACTACTACTCGCAAGATCAATCATGAAGCACCACAACAATAAGAAAATTTCTGCGGGTGGCATTAAAAATACCAAAATTGTGGAAACTGGTCTGGTCTGGTCTCGGAAATAGTATTTATATTCCAAGCTGGCAATCAGCATAAACAATATTATTCTGGAGTACCACGATATTTGATTTTCTTATATTCGTCAGGGAATAAAATAACATACAATATATATTGGGTTCCAAAATGCTGGGCCACTGCAAGATCTCTAGAACTATGCGTGAAAATCTGATCGGAATTGTCACTTTTTCTATTGTTAAGAACATCAAGCAAAGATATTTTTTCAATTATTAAAGACAATGCATATTTAAGTTATCGAATTATCTTTTGAGATAAGAACGTAGTATTTGACGTCAGACTGAGAATTCTTTAAAAACCCATTTATACGATTAATGCATTGTCATCTGATTTTCATTTTCGGGAAATCCATATTCTGGTGGATGGAGTTTGTTGGTGTGAACGTGCCTGTAGTTTAGCCTTTGAAGTAATTTTCTGAAAAAGTTCCAAATGTAGAAAATTGGCCGAAAAGAATTAATTCTGGAGAAATATTTACCTTTCTAGTGAAATATAGTAGTACAATGAATTTTATCTTAAGACCTTTTCGAAAGGAATGGACAGAGAGATATATTTATTGAAGAGATTTAGAAGTACTAATGGAAAATATTTGCAGACCACTTGTAAAATTGTATAATCAATACAATCGTAAACAGGTACTTTACCTTTCTTCAATGTTTGAATAAAACCGTTTTAGTTCAGAAAAAATAAAATGAAATTCTTGAAATATTTCATTATTATTTGTTATTTGTATTTGTGGAAAGGGATTTTACTGTGGGTAAAACTTTTTAAGATGGTTCAGTGCTATATCTTAAACGTTTCATTCAAGTGGATCAGCAATTTTTGTAAACAACTTGATGGTGGAATTTTGAAGGAATTTCCATACAGAAAAGACGTTTGGGGTTCCATGTGGTTCTGTTGTATTTAGGAATTAATTGCTTATAAAGTGTTATTTTCTTGGAATAAGTAATCTGATACTTGGTTTTGTCTTCACCCTCAATAATTGGTAATCGCTTTTAATTATTTTTTTCTTTACTCGTTGTTCATTATTTCCCGAATTAATTTTGAAGATTCGACAGATGCATTTTAGTGCGATAACAACATCAACAGGAATTAAAGATTTCACTTTGTAACATTTGGTCGATAATTCTAGTTCTTGTGCTACTGAAGTGCAAGATTTGTTTGAAAATTTCAAGAATTTAGGAAACTTTCGACACATTTTTAGTGTCCACAATAAGTTATATTAAAAGGTAAATATGTGATGGTTTTGCTTTCAGAATATTTTCGATTCTTACAAATTTTTTATCACTCGTAGTCTCTTGTTCAAATATATTCCATTTCCATTTTTTTTTTGCAAATTATGGATTTGAGACAATTGTGAAATCGGGCCATCTAGCTTTGTTGTTGCCATAGAACTTTGGTTCTACGTATCTCTTATTAAGAAGAAAAATCTTATATCTTGATGGAAATCAAACAACTTGTTTCCAGCTATAATCTTTATCGTGGTAGCCTCGTCTTAAAGCGTGGGAGTTCAAGACCTATTAAAAATAATTAAACTTTGAGTGCTGTAATAAATGATAATTTTTGTAGAGTTTCTGCAATGTCGGTTGCTGAGGATGAATAAGTAGAAATCATAAAGATGGTTTGTTATTGTGATGAAATTTAATTGTAACAATGTTATTACCAGTCTATAAAATAGATTGGTAATTATAATTTGGCAAGATAATTATTCCTGCTTTGCTGTTTTTGGAGATCTAACTAATCCATGAAGAAGGGATTCCATCAATTCTATTATTTTGGGTATATGGTTCTTGTAGTAAAAAAAATATTATGCAAAAATAGAATGGGCTAATAAAGTTGAAGTAGCGATTTTACTTACAATATTATAATATTTTTGTGAGTGGATTTTAAATTCCTACATTGAAAGGAATTATATTTAAAATTATTTGGTCTGAATGTCTATTCATATTACTCATAAGTGATTCGTGATGTAATTAAGTTTCTCATGGTAGGTTGGCTTGGACAACTGTTTGAATAAATACTGCTTATGATTTCAATTCTTTTTAAACTAACATTTTTCTATATTGTTGTGTCTAATGCAATTTCAGCATGCTGTTTATTATGACACTCAGAATTTGGTGATCACCTGCGTAGACAAAACAACTGGTTTTGTTTTTACAGCAAATTGTGCAAAAGTCTACATTCTTGCAAAGATTGTAGATCCATTGTGCAAAGTCTACATTCTTTTGCTATGAATTTTCTTTTGGAATTTACATTCGCATACTAAGATCTACTACTACAAATAGTTTACCATAGTTAAATTTCTTTAAAGGAAATCGAACTTTCGATTCATTGCATTTCTCCTCAGGCACTGTAATTATCGGATTTTGTTAAATGATTTTAAAAATTGCTTGATAAGGGGATATCAATCGGAAGATTCCTAATGAGAATGGAGTTCTGTTTTTTGGGAATAGTTTCAGTGATTTTTTTGGAATGATTGTGGATAGCTGTAGTAAATTATTTTAATTGGAGAAATATAATAAGCTACTACTCTATTGTTATTCAAGAATTTAAAATTTTTAATGCGCAGGTTGGGCAACCAGACTGTAATTGGGTGGGGATCGTTTGAGATATTCTTGTACATATTTGGAAACACACAGTTTTGTTTATTCATGCATAAAAACCACCCATACAATATTTAACACATTTAAAGACAGATAATTATAGATTCGTGGAAGGAATCCTCTTCTAAGCCGAAAACCCGATACTCGGCTAAGCACATGGTGTACGAAATATACTTCATCTGCTGATGGGAGTCTGTAGACCTACAAATACACAAATTTGCGCAAATATATTTCCTCTCGGGATGAGAGATTATAAACGGAACATTTCTCAGCGGGAACGCAGGTTTCGTTGTACTTCCTCTGGTGTGAGTCTTTTCAACACCACAGGGGGAGATTTTGCCAGTGTGTAGGAGGCAGCGCGTTACAAATTTCAATTATTACTACTTTTAATTAATACCTCTACTAATTCGAAAGCAGCTAGTTCTTTATTATTGTATCTCACTATTCAATTACTTTTTTTTTAAACAATATAATTTGCTTTAACTGCCTAATATATTTAAAGAATGTTAGAAAAATATCAAAAGTGCAATATTATTAGTATATAATATTGCACTTGTAATATTATTAGTCATTTATTTTAAATTTTATAAAAATTTCAATTAAATTTTTATAGAAACAAAAAAAACTGTATGTTTGTCTAGAATAAAAAAAAAAAAAAATTACAAATTTATAGTATATTAGTAATTATAATATTCCTTATTTAAATTGATCAAGAATAGAAAATTAAAAATAAATCGTATTAAATTTAAATAACAGAAAAATTTCAGAATGCCCCATCTATTTTTTATCACAAAATGTTTAACAGAAAACACAAATTGTTTTTATTTGTGATTATATAGTTAATGATATGATAAAAAATAATGCTAACAAAAGATTGATTTAAAATAAAATTAGAGTTATCAATTTTATGATCGTTTGGAAAAATCGTTTGTTAACTTAATACAAAATAATTTAATTAATTCTTCATTAAATAATAATAAAAGTAATAAATAATAGTAATTAAAAATTAATAGGAACTTAATAATAACATTTATAAATAATACTAATTTAATTTTTTAAATAATTAGTTTTATAAAATTGTTTATTTAATTACTGCTTTTGTGTAATATTTATGGCAAAATAAAACGATTCTTTTTAAATAAAATAGTTTGAAACAATTAATGATAAATAAAATTTCAGTTTAATAAAATAAAGATGAAAGCTGAATAAGTTTAATAAAATATATAACATAATAAGATAAATGGTTTTTTTTTCCCCTAACTTTTAAGAAATAGAAATAAAAGTTCTGTTAGACGTCAAAAGAAAATCAAATGACATATTTTATAAACTCGATTTAGTTTTTACTTTTCTTAATAATGTTGCTCCATAATTTAAAAAAAAAATTTTAAACAAGAAAGGAAAATAAAAATATAACAAGAATTTCTTTATTATCTAATACAATGAAATACCTTTTCATTTACTTTTTCATTTCTTTTAAAATGTTTATTCTGTGGATACTTTTTTATGTATTCTGAAGAATTTACTAGTAACACATCTTGATAGGAAATGAGCATTGTTTTTCTTGTAATATGATTTTTTTTTGTGTACATACAAAAAACCTTCACAATATAAATATGAAAGTTTTTAATGCAATTTTTATATTATGTTTATAATGCTTTTTATTCAAGAAAAATAATTTGTAAAATAAAAAACAAAGATTGAAGTCATTTTAACAAAGAAACATTTTGATATAAAAGTCTTATTTATTTTTATTTTCTAAGAAGTATATCTTTTTTTTTTTTTTTTTGAAGAGATAAATATCGTTAAGAATCTTAAAAAGTTTTACTTAAGATATTTCACTAAGCATTGAATATTTTCCCACCTAGCTATGTTTTAAAATGCTTTATATGAAGGTAGTTTTATTTTCTGAGATTTTTACACTCTTTGCACTAGAGTATTTTTGTTAAAAAAACTTATTTTTGTGTTATTTTTATTTTGAAAATCGATAATTCTAAAATCGTGTTTTTGGTTATTGTTAACCCTCACACAAAATTTTCAAATCGTCCTGATGGCGTTTGACCAAATAAGCCATTTTGCAACATCTGCAAATTATATTTGAAAACAAACAATAAAGGGGGCCTGATGGCCGAGTGGCTAGCGCTCTGGCGCTCGGTACCATAGGTATCGGGTTCAAATCCCGGCTTGCCCATGGGTGTTGTAGTGGTTCGAATCCACTTTAAACCGTAGGTCCCGCTCCTAATAGGATCGTAGAGCGTTGCGGGGGCATTGTTACTCCGCGTCCGTGGCTTATCTTCAAGTTACACGCGCCCCTGGGTAATGCAAAGTGAGTAACGTCTGTGCAGCGCTTGCCTTAAGGCATCAAAGACAATTGTCTAAGTGGTTGCCAGCTGCATTAGAACGGACAAACAAAAAAAATCAATCAATTTTCCTCACGCATATATAGTTAAATTAATTTAAATAAAAATCACACTATCTCCACATGCATAAAGAAACAATGTCCCTTCTAACATAAAGCATTATAAAAATAATACTGTATAACTAATAATATTGTATAATAATTATACTAGATAATATCCATTCTTCAACAAAGAAACATATAATTAAAAAAAAAATAAATATGTTGTGAATAATAAATTATTCCTTCTTAATTAGTACTAAAAACATTCACATAAAATAAAGCAGTTAGATTCAAATGAAACAAAAAATTATTTAGAGGAATACGCTTAATAAATAAATTATCTATAATAACTATTTCAAGTTCATAGAATGTCACAAACTAAAAACAATAATAATAACGTTTCAAACAACAGCAAAAAAATATCAACTGTATATAAATAGCTTTCTAAAAACACATTTTAAATTTAAACACAATTGTAACTTTACTTTGACACTTTCAGTTACATTTAACGGAAAAGGATTCGGATGCGAATATGCTGCATTTTAAACTTTAAACATTAGGAACTTCTAGTCACCAACGACCATTTTTATATCATTAGTCCACACAGTTTCTAAGTACCTACTGTACAACGGTTTAATATTAGCTGCTATAATTTATGTAAGTTAATATTAAAATCATTTAAGAATTGATATAAATGCTACAAGAATAAGGAGATTTCATCTTCTTGACATTTTACAAATACAAATATAATTCTCCCCAACTAACAACCGTTGTCACCTTCCATAAAGCGACCAAAATATACTTAATGTCTCTAAGCAGAAATTAGACAATTTATAACAGCAACTCCAAGACAATCATTTCTCGTGTAATAAAATATCACAACAACGCCATTACACAAAACTCTGGCATGCATGTTGCCACTTCCACTGAAAGCAAGCGGTGAAATTCCTCAGCAGTTAAGCAACCAAGTAACTGCGACCGGGGAAAAACAATTTATTTTGTGCCGCTCGCAGTGGCTACAGCAGCTGAAATATTTCCTTTTCCAGCGGTTTTAATTAACAGGACGCGTGGAAACCCTGAAAAGATAAATGGCTCATAATGTTAGGAAAATAAGATCATTCTGATTTTAAAAGCATGTAACGCAGATGTTCTTTTGCCCGTTCAGATTACAAATTGCATTGCATCAAGTGGGGGTGGGTGTTCGATTATACATGGAGTGATTCTGTTTTAAGTAATTATTGCAGTTGCGTTTTTTAACAAGAAGCTAAAGATGATTGTTTAATCATTTTCAGATACAAAAGAGAGCTTCTGCGCTTTAGTTGAAAGGGGTAATATCATATATGGAAACAGAGCGTTTGCAATTTTGATCGTGTCATCTATCGAATTTAAGTTGAATAAATTGTCTTTCTTCAGTCATGAAACATTCTAATTATTTGTTTTTGTTGAATGTTGCATTACTTCTTTATATTGTGAATTGCACATATTAGTTTAAAAAACACATGTATTAGTGTGCAGATTAGGCAGCGTGATTGTAACTGGGTGTGGTTATGTTGAGACACTTGAGGTACACTTTGGGGAACTGTAGGTGGACCTGTAGGACCGTGAAGAAGTCTTCAAGCTAAATAATATGCAGGGTTATGTTAAATATATATCCTCTCGGAATGAGAGATTATAAACTAAACTTTTCTCGGAAGGAGCGCAAATTTCGCAGTACTTCCTCTCGGATCATTTCTTCTGAATGCCAAAGGGAGCATTAAGAGGGGTGGGTGTTCGATTATACACGGAGTAATTCTGTTTTAAGTAATTATTGCAGTTGCGTTTTCTAACAAGAAGCTAAAGAGGATTGTTTAATCATTTTCGTATACAAAAGAGACCTTCTGAGCTTTAGTTGAAAATGATAATATATTATGTGGATAGAAACATCGCGTTTGCAATTTTGATTGTTTCGCCTTGCGAATATTTCTGTGCGTTAGATTGTTTCATTGCTTTAATTAAATTTTTTCATTCTTGAAAGATTTTATTTCTTTGTTTTTGTTAGATGTGGCATTGTATGTAAATATTGTGAAGTATCAATTGAGCATAATAGTTTAAAACCATATTTTTTAATGTACAGTTTGGGTAACTAAATAGTAACTGAATGTGGTTGGGATAAGATACTTGAAGCTCAGGTTGGAGAACTCACAGCTATATCTACTCATGCGCAAATACAACACACATACAATTATAGACATACACTATTTAATGTATTTCAAGATATATAATTATAGATTCGTGAAAGGAACCTACTAACTACTACACTAATCTAACTTTCTATTAATCCAATAAGCCTCCTGCTTATTGTATTAGTAGTCAAACAAATACTGTATATATATGATCAATGGGCAACAGCGGCATGGTGAGCCAAGGCTGTCTGCCTTACCGGACATATTCCGAAACATGAGTTGTTTTTCTTTTGACCAGGTAAGTTCCCATCCCTATTCTCAACAGTAATACATACTTGACAGGGACCTACGATTTAAACTGTTTTCCAAACGAATACAAATATCCATAACACCACCAGAACATCGAACCCGAGGATTGAGCGCAATAGCGCTTGTCACTCGGTCATCAGCCGATATATATATATAGAGAGAGAGATCTTCTAGATTCTGTTGAATTTTTAACTAGCTTTTACAAGTTTTTACTACATCAAGGATATATTTTTTTCTCTCATATATGTCTTGAAATGTCTACCGATAGGGAATGATTACTTTTACCCTCATTAGCGTTGTGTGTGGGGGGGGGACACTTTTACAAACAACCTTGCTGTAGATGTGAATCATTAACAAGCTGTCATAACACCCACAGATTTCTTGTTTCTGAAAGAAATTTTTGTAATGCACATAACCATCAAGTTTAATATTTCTTTACCATGTATACTAACAGGCAGGATGAAATGTTCGTAGGCTGACCCATAGATGGCGCTACTAGTATTAAATCCATATGATTTTTAGTTTGCCCTACCCTTCAAAGACACGTGTATAAATTTGACAACTGTTGCACTATTAGTATGTAAGTTATAGCATTTTAGTGAAGTTATAGCATTTTCAATGTTCATCACGTGCAGTCCACTCGGCTGACTGTCGATTGGACTCCGGTGTGAAATGATGGAGCAATGTTTCATCCATGGTCGCATATCGACGCAAAAATTCGGGTTTACCACAATTGAACAGCTCAAAACACTGCTTAGAATCATCCATTGGGTGTTGTTTTTGGTCGATTGTGAGCTCGCGCGGCACCCACTTTGAACAGAGCTTTCGCATATCCAAATATTCACGATATGTCCAACACGTTCCTTTGATATCTTTAGGGTCTCAGCTATCGCAATAAACTTCACTTTACGGTTATCAGAAATTGTTTTGTGGACTTTTTGATATTTTTTCGTCGGTAACAGCGTCTTTCGAGGAGTCCACTGCGTGCATCGTCCTCGGTGCTCTTTCGCCTTTAAATTTAGCAAACCACTTCTCTACGGATGATTTTCTGGTGCAATGCCAAGCCTTGGGTTCAATAGTATTTTTTTTTTTTCGCCAAAAAGCAATGCTTTAATAACACACGAAATTCTTTTTTATCCATTTTTCAAACTAACAAGGGATTTGCTTCACTAAAAATGCTATAACTCACATACTAATAGTGCAACAGCTGTCAAATTTATACACGTATCTTTTGAAGGTTAGTGATAACTAAAAATTATATGGTTTAATACTAGTATGCCATCTATATGTCAGCCTACGATAGTTTCAGCCCACATGTTAGCTTAATATATTACAACTGGATCTTGAGTCAGGTGCGAATAGACTACATTTTACACATTAATCTTGAATCACTTCTAATGACCTATGATTACACATTTAAACGATCGCTTTTAAAACCGTTTGCATAAGTCCATGTAGTGATTTAGATTCTAAAACTGTTTCATGTTAACTTTACTATTTATATGAGTTTATGATTATAGCCTATTACTACGTATTAACGCCAATCCTTAGTTAAAGATTTGGCGTTTTTTAAGCAGCTTTTGGTGGTGTTTAAGTGGCGCCAATCAAACAGCTACAGATTTGGCGTTTTTAAGTGGCGCCAATCAAACAGCTACAGATTTGGCGGTTTTTAACTGGCGCCAATCAAACAGCTACATATTTAGCAGTGGCTCACAATTTGGCGGTTTTAAGTGGCGCCAATCTAACAACTAATGAAGTGTAGATTGCCAATTAAAAACCACAAATCTGTACCTGCGGTTGGCGTTTAAAAGATAACTGCGTGCGTGCGAACAACAAGATTGCTCTTTATTGGCGCAACTGTAGCTAAGGTGGCGTTAATACGTAAAGATACCATATAACCACTTAAAAGTAGTTATAAATGTTACAGGAAATAGGAGAGTTTAGCTTCTTGGTATTTCATAAATACAAATACAAACATATTTTCCCAACTAACGACAGTTGTTACATTCAGCAATACGTAGCTT
>BPLR01008952.1:0-62319 GCA_021605095.1 Caerostris extrusa | reverse complement strand
AGTTACGTGCATTGCTATATTTCTTGACTTATTATGGAACTCTGATGTATAAGAGCAAAACGTTTTGCCATTAGTCTCTTAACTGCTTCTGCCAAAGAATACAGAATACAATACTTTAATCATGAGATACATTTTGATAAATACAAATTAACCAATAATTTTCTATTCATACACATTTATATTTTTGTATGCCTGTTCAAACCAACCCAACACCACTTAAAGTAAATTAAACTGCTCTCCTTTTGGTGGAATTTAAAGATCTGAAGCCACTGGAAAATGCATGCTTGTTATATTAAATAAAATTACGCCTGTACAAACTATAAAACTGATGTTAGTTGGTAAAAAAATCTTAAAGACCATCATTTTTAATTTTTCCCAGCATCTTTCCGTACCCCTTTCTAGCTTAAAAGAAGCTAAAAACTCGATGGCTTGCTTTTTAAAATCCCCAATGAATGCTTAAATATCAAGAGCCATTGTAACACAGAAACAAATCTTAGCTCCAAGTAAAGTGCGCTTTTTTAAAAGAAGTGAGTTGTTCTCTCCCTGGAAAACAGACTCCCCTGCTGTTTTCATTTTCGCTTTATCAAAAATAAAAAAAGAGAAAAGCTTGTGTCTGTTTTCTTCTGTAAGGAGAAGAGAAAAGACATTTCAGTGTAGTTTTAAGTCTCATAATGGCATTCTAGAGATATAAAAGGTTCTAACCATCACTGTTTTATAAAGTTTTCGAGAGTGTTTGAAAGGAAATCCTCTTACTTTTGTAACTCCAAACGACTTACGCCCAAGTTTAATGTGTTGTTTTCCAGAGATTTTCGGATTTTATGCCCGAAAAGATTTTACTCCTTGTTCCAATTTTTACGGAAAGATACTTATTATAATAAATTCTTTTGAATTACACGCTGAATTGAACTTTTTTTTTTTTTTGTTCATTGGAGCATGTTTTTTAATAGCCCGCAAAACTTGTCGTCCTTTTAGATTGGATTAAATTTGAATATTTGTTCTTTTTGAAAAAACTCAATTTTAATCTAGGAAAGGTAATTTAATAAATAATTGTGTATTTAATCGGGCAATTGATAACGGAGATAAAAATGAGATATCGATTTAAATATCAGAACGATAAAAAACTGGCTTTGTAGAAAATATCAGGAAATAACGATTATGATTTTTTTTATGGAAAAGTAAAGAATATAGCTTTCCATAACTGGTTATATTTTCTCTTATGATATAATTGGATATTTAATTAACATACTAGTTTACACATATTTCTTTATTGTCGATTTCGAAAAAGTAAAGAATATCCAAGTTTTTCTTATATTTTTATCAAATAAAAAAAATTAGAAAGATATTTTCTTTTAAGTTTCACATAAATTTACCATCAAAATATTTATGATAAACAATAAATTATATTCATTTATGAGAGTGTTTGAAATGAGCTACTAGTCAATTGTAACATCAAACGACTACACCCAAGTTTATGCAAATTGAAAACTAGATCTTTTGAATATTAAAATATGCCTCGAAAAGATTTTTCTTTATATAAATGCGTCAACACAAAGATTTATCTTCTTATTATATATTAAATTTATTTAAAATTATATGTATGAATTGAATCGTTGATTGTTCATTGAACGGTTTTCTTTAATATCAGAAACCTTGTCGTCCTTTGGCCAACTTTTTAGAAAACTAAGCTTCATCTTAATCACAATTTCTTATCAAAACTCTTCAATTTGATTCTAATTTGGTTGGTTTAATAAATTGAGTTAAAGCTTCAAAATAACGGAGATAAAATGAGATACTCTTTTTGAGATAAACCTCTAAATATTAGGACGAATAAATTAGAATAGTTAGAATACAAATCATATTTTGCTAATTATTGTCGATTTTTATGGAAAAGTAAAGAATATCGCTTTTGCAATGTTATATTTACTGAGATAATCATTCGAAAAAAATTTATTTACACATATTTCTTAAAAATATAATCATGCTTTCTTGGATCAATTTTTAGAAAGATATTTTCTTATGCATTCACATAAATCTTTATCTTGAAAATATTTTTTATTGATAAAGGCTTAATAAATGTACAGTTATCTACTTAGTAGCAAGTAGTAGATATATGAGCTACTAGTCAATATATGCACACATCAACCTCTTAAAATTTTATTATGCAAATTGGAAAGACTACATATTATTTTACTAATATTAAAATATACCATATTAAGCTTTTTCTTTATATAAATGCGTCACGCCACCAAGACTTTATCTTTTTTATAACATATTAAGTGTTCATTTAAAATTCTTATACAATAAATCGTTGACATTCACTAAACGGTTCTTCTAAATTGCTAAAAATAATTAATCACCATTACAGAAAACTAAGCTTCATCTTAAATCACAAATTTCCCATATGAATCTGTAAACTTGCAAGCATATTGATATACAGATTTGGTTGGTTTATTTGAGTTAAAGGTAAATGAGATATAAGATACTCTTGAGATAAACCTCATTATTAGAAATTTGTAAATAGTTAGAATACAAATCATAGTATTGGCTCATACAGGACGGTGCACCTTTATTTGAAACGAATATCGTATCAATGTTCATTTACTGAGACAATCATTCGAAAGAAAATGTTATTTAAATAAATTCTTAAAAATTGATAATCATGCTTGGATCAATTTACAAATTGGCCACCTTATTGCCAGATGCTTTATCTTGAGTTTATTCGCTGAAGATAAAGGCTTAAAAGCAGTTCACTTAGTAGCAAGTAGTAGATATAAAAGGAAAGAGAACAGAAGGAAAGAGACTGAAGGAAATAAAGAACCTTATTACGCCCATAAGAAGGAAAGAGAGCGAAGCATGTTGCTAAAAGTGCATGCCAGTTTACTAAGTGATTCAATTAGCAGATGTGACTCAAACACTTAAGCTCTTGCATCGAAAAGTAATTACTCACGCCACCATATCCTAGTTAGGTTAATTTTATCAATAATATTTCACTTCAATAATTCTTAGTCAATATAATCAACATTCACTACAATATTTTTTATTGTCTAAATTGCTAAAAATAATTAATCATATTCATGTACTTCTTCACTAGGCAATAAAATTTGCTTATATGAATCTGTATACAGTTGCCATACTATATACAGATTTTATTGTTAAAAATCGATGTTTATGTGGTATGCTGAGGATAAGGTTTGCTAAGACAGTCATTATTACCCAAATTTGTAATCTGGACATGGGCACTGGTGAATATTGGCTCATACAGGACGGTGCACCTCCTCATAGTACACGCAGTTTGTTTGACATCATTAGCAGTGAGTTTGGAAACCAAGTTATCGCTTATCAATACCCAAACAATTATCTTGGTACATTACATTACATTGGCCACCTTATTCACCAGATTTTAATCCATGCGAGTTCTATTTTTTGGGCTCATATAAAAACATTTGGTTCACAAAAAAAGCCAACAGATCACATTAGCTTCAAAAGGCCCCTGACTGGCATATTTGCAAACATTAAAAAAAACTCTTGAATTTGTAACTGGCAACTTTGGTGGACTAAGTTGCCTAATTGTATCATCTCTGAGGGTTATCACTGGAACACGTTGTCCATTAAATTTCTTTCTTTACAATCAAAAATGTTTTCGTAATGCTATCTGCAACAACTCAAGAGTAATTTCAATTAAAAGTTGTAGGTTAATTAAAAGTCACCCTGTACATCACTATTAATTTTCATCCCATTTGATAGCACTTTTTTGGTGCATCACCTTTTTAATTTTAACAATATATGTACGTTGTGCTATGATGAACGCCTCTTGAATTAAGTTTTAATCTCTTTTATACAAATAGAGAAAAAAGGACATTTTTTTTCCTGTAATTACATTAATATAACTATTATACTTAGTATAGAACTGTAGAATCTTTTGTAGATCGGGTTTATCTAAAAAAAATTATGTTATTCTTTTATACCAAATACTTAACAAGCGTTGATTTAAGAGACGGGTTTATTTTGAAAGATAAAAAAAAGCAGTAACAGTCATATATAGCACATTTATAAAAGTACCATTTTTTTATGCTGTGAACATGTCATTTTCTGTTCTAGACATCTTAAACAACAGTGAAAGTCTATGTGCTGCCATTTTTTTGTTAAGAAATTCTTTAAATAAAGTGATAAAATATATAATCTGGACATTCTATGGCTGTACTAAAATGTCTGCAGACGCCAGACGTTTTAGTAAAACATTTAGAAAAATGTTTTAGAGAAAAAAAAAAAGTTACATTGCTCATAAAAAGTCTTGAAAGAAATACCGTCAAGCCTCAACACATCTTTTTGTTTATTAGAAGGATATTTTTGTGTTTTCCATTTTCATATAACGTTGTCAATATTTTACCAACAAATAAGCGAACCATGAACTTGGTTATGACCAATAAATACATTGTGTTTTTCTTTTGCATGTCAAACTAGTTTTTTTTTTCATGTAGTCTATTTGAATTTTAGAATTATACTATGTTTATTTTTTGTAAAATGTAACAGTGATAAAAATTTATTAAATTATTTTTGTATGAAAATATATTTGAATTTCTCCAACGTTTAACACACTTTAGTCCAGTTTGTTAAATCATACTAAATTATATTCTTAATTATAATGAACTATTCTTAATTAGATTTAATTATCTTAAATTAATGTATTATCAATCAAAATCTTTCCTTTCATAATGACTGTGATTCCAGTAATAAAGAGCCTCCTCTGACAGTCTGATTCAGAGTGATTTGTTCTGTGCATTGTCCCCAGTTTTAAACTGATGACAATGCTTAGAAGGGCAAAATCTTTTTCAATGTCGCATCTGATTTTGAGTTAACGTTGTATTCATGCCTGTTGACTTGATCAACAATATATTGCGTATCAAGAACGACATCAGCTCATTTTATACTTTTAATTTGAATACATTATTATTTTGTTCTGTGTACACTTGGTAAAATTCAAGATTTGATCATATCTTTTTTATATTCTTTACTTGTATATCACTAAAAATCCTATGAATAACTTTTTCTCAAAACCTTTTTCTATCTATTCACTTTCTAAAATATTTAATCTATATTAGGTGTATATGCCAATACAAATATAAATATATTTTACTAATTAAGAACTTGCAATTGTCTTTTAAAATATAAGATGTCAAATATTATTGTAACCAATAAAATCATTGGTTGTAATCCTACTAATTAATTTGCGGAAGGGGTCTGAAGACTTTATGATTTCTGTTCATAAAAGTATGATGTTGTAAAGATTAAAACTGAGCTTATTTAATGAATTCATTAAATAAGCTCAGTTATGATTCATTTAAGACTCAGTTATGCTCAGTTATAAGCTCAAATGCATTCATTATAAAAGAAAAGCAGTTCAACAAGATATTTATTAATATATATTTTCAGAGCTCTAAATTATAGTCCAGATATGTAAAATAGAAACGATATTTTGTTTGCGGAAGCTAATATTACTTTTAGCTAAAATATTAATTAATTAATTAATTCTATCTTAAATAAAACTCAATCCTTAAATATTAATTACCTTTAGCTAAATATTAAATAATTGCAGGTAATTTAAATTTTATTTTATATGTTGTAAAATATTTATCTAAAATATTAAAAAAATTTAAATTGTAAAAATTGTGAAGGGATATGAATACAATATTAACCAAATATTAAATGCAAAAAATAAAAGGAAACTTGCTAAAAATCATTGCATCACAAAATCAAGTACATTTAATAAATGCACCTGGAAAGGTGAAAAACCACCTATTATGTAATTACGTCATAGTATTTTTTAAAATGCATTCATTAAAAAAGAAAAGTAGTTCAACAAGGTTTATTAATATATATATATTCAGAGCTTTTAAATCAGAATTCAGATACGTAAAATATGAACGATAATTTATTTGCGGAAGCTAAAGGAAACTTACTGGAAATCATTACATCCCCAATTTAATTTATGCTAGCCACATTTAGAAAAAGTGAAGTCACGCATTATATAATATAATTTATAATTTTTATCTTTTCAAGAGGCTATCTAAATATATTTTATATGACTATGACCATGTATTCCTTTAGCTAAAATATTAATAAATCCTACCTTAAATAGAACTTAATCGCAAAATATTAATTACCTTTAACTAAATATTAACTAAATTTCAGCTAATTTAAATTTTATTTCCTATGAGGTAAAATAATTATATAAAATAATAACAAAATTAAGATTGCAAAAGTTGTGAAGGACTTGAGTACAATATTAACCAAATATTAAATGCAAAAAGTAAAAGGAAACTTACTGAAAATCATTGCATCAAAAATCAAGTACATTTAATAAATGTACCAGGAAAGGGGAAGTCCCCTATTATGTAATTATGTAATATTATTTTAAAATGCATTCATTAAAAAAAGAAAAGTAGTTCAAAAATATTATTTATATATATATATATATATATATATATATATTTTCAGTGTGAAAATACATATATTGATTAATACTTCTTTCTGTTAAATCATGATATGTAAAATATGAACGATAATTTGTTTGCGAAAATAAAGGAAACTTGCTGGATATGATCACATCCCCAAATTAATATATGCTTACATTTAACAAAATTTCATTAAAAAGTGAAGGCACACATTATATAATATAGGTAACAATTTTTATTTTTCAGAAAGTTATCCAAAATTTTTTATCTAACTGTTTATCCAAAAATTATTTTATGTGACTATGACCACATATTCCTTAAGCTAAAATATTAATTAATTTAAACTGAACTGCAGATAATTTAAATTTTATTTTCAAATGATGTAAAATATTTGTCTAGAATACTAACAAAATTAAAATTTCAAAATTTGTGAAGGATTTGAGTACAATATTAAATATTAAATGCAAAAATAAAATGCAAACAGAAAAATCATTGCATCAAAAATCAAGTACATTTAATAAATGTACCTTTGAATTTAATAATTGTGCCTTTAATAAATGTACCTTTATATTCCTTTAGCTAAAATATTAATTAATCCTAACTTAAAAAAATTAATCCTTAAATATTATTTACCTTTAACTAAATGGCAGATAATTTAAATTTTATTTCATATATTGGAAAATATTTGTCGAAAATATTAATAAAATTAAAATTTAAAATTTGTGAAGCATTTGAGTAAAATATTAACCAAATATTAAATATAAATATTAAAAAAATCATTGCATCAAAAAACCAAGTACATTTAATAAATATACCTGAAAAGGTGAAATCACCTGTGTATGTAATTATGTAGTTGTATTTTTTGCCTTACCACTTAAATCATCCAAAAACATTTTTACATCCCCGTGACAATATATTCTTTTATACCAACTTTTGAAACTGAAGCAAATAAAAAAAATAAAAAGAAATTTTTATAAGCCCTTTAAATGTAGTTTCAGAAATTGATAAAAATGCTAATAATCACTTAAATGTCGAGGCATTTCCCCATAATAAAGAAGATTTCGAACCATCCAAATTTTTAAGAAAGAAAGAAATACATAAGAATAAGCTGCTTGTTATTAGGAATTTTTATTTTCAGAATTTTTGAGATTAAAGGGATTACTGAAGATGAACTTTCTTCAGAAGAAAAGAAATTAAAAAAACTGATGTTTGTCAGTTTATTTCTATAAAATATAATTGAATGCAAATATTTGACGTTTTATCCCCAATTAATTTTAGAATTATGTCTTTACGTTATTTTTGATTTAGATTATTCTACGTAATTTTTTCAGTAATAACCGTGCAGTTATTATGAAAGATTCTTATTTGAAGTTGAATTGCTTCTATTGTTTTTAGAGTTCAAGTCTTATAGAATCAATATCATTTTTAGACGCAAATTGAAAGGGATGTACAGAATTTAAAATATTAAAAAAAAAATTGGACTTGCCCCAAACCTTTTCTCGAAAAAGTTTTTTAATTCTCTAATATATATTTTTTATTGATTACTTATTGGTTTATTGAAAAATACATTTAAATCATATATATATAAACATATATTATAATATAAATAACTAGTAAACTAACTAGTTATTTATAACTAGTAACTAGTAGTTTATATATATAAATTAAATTGGGGTATCTGGGGGGTTTATATATGGTATATATACCCCCCCAGATATTATATGAATTCAGAAATATAAAAGGACAAGCAAAAATGTTACTTAAATGAGTCTTTACATTGCCTATTTTACATTATTTCTTGTATGTATGGTATGGTATATATAAATACGTTGGTTTAAGGAAAAACATATTATTTTTTTACGTTCTTTTCCATTAAATACTACCCTCATAAAAGGAATAAATAAATAAAACACAATTTGAATAACATAATAAATATATATTGCAATCTTCTTTTTTTTTATCAATGCGGCATTTTGGTCTATTTAATTGGTCTCTGTTACGTTTTTCATTATTTGCCCAATCTTACAGGACGATGTTATTGCGATCTAAGTTAACCGAATTAAATATTATAATGATGTCTTATATTTTTCTGTAGACATCATTAGGCTCCTATCAGTTTCCTATCGACCCCTAACAATGTTATGTCATCCCCTGGAGTAGATATTGAAACCACTGATATAATTAAAATATTGATTCTCCTACTTTACTGTTTAGTTCTTCTCACCATAAGAGAGGGAATCGAAAATCAAATACAAGATAATCGCTTCGGAAGTTGGTGTTGTTTCTTAATACGATACGCTTGAAGACGATATGCAGTGAAAAGCATTTATCCTAAATTTCCGCATTTTTTTTTTTTTTTTTTTTTGTAAATAATTGTAGTTTGTAATATTTTTTTCGATTTTTAATAAGATTCAAGTGGTTAATATGTTCATTCATGGTTAACATTTCTGCAAATGACGTGAATTTCAGTCATCCGTCGCCAGCAGTTGATGTTGTTTCATAACACATTGAAGACGATATGCAGTAAAAAGCATTTAGCCTAAATTTCCGCATATTTTTTGTAAATAAGTATAATTTGTAATATTTTTTTTTCAATTTGTAATAATTATGTAATATGTTTTAAATGGTTAATATGTTCAGTCATGGTTGGCATTTCTGTAAATGACGTGAATTTCAGCCTGACGTCGCCAGCAGTTGATGTTGTTTCTTAAAACATTGAAGACGATATGCATTGAAAACATTTATCCTAAACTTCCGCATATTTTTTATAAATAAGTGTAATTTGTAATATTTTTTTTTTCAATTTGTAATAATTATGTAATGGGATTCAAGTGGTTAATATGTTCTGATATGGTTGGTATTTCTGCAAATGACGTGAATTTCAGTCATCCGTCGCCAGCAGTTGATGTTGTTTCATAACACATTGAAGACGATATGCAGTAAAAGCATTTAGCCTAAATTTCCGCATATTTTTTTTGTAAATAAGTAAAATTTGTAATATTTTTTTTTTTTCAATTTGTAATAATTATGTTTTAAATGGTTATATGTTTCATGGTTGGCAAAATGACGGAATTTCAGTCATCCATCGCCAGCAGTAGATGTTGTTTCTTAACACATTGAAGATGATATGGTTTAGCCTAAATTTCCGCATTTTTTTTTTTTTTTTTTTTTTTTTTTTTTTTTTTGAAAATAAGTGTAATTTGCAATAATTTTTTTTCAAATTGTTTAGTTTTGAATGGTCAATCAGTAATGTTCGGCATTTCTTTAATTGTTTCAGTCATCCGTCGCCAGCAGTTGGTATTGTTTCTTAACGCAAAGACGACGATATGCAGTGAAAAGCATTTAGTCTAAATTTCTGATTTTTTTTTTTTTTTTTTTTTTTTTGGAAATAAGTGTAATTTGTAATGATTTTTTTTTTTTTTCAATTTGCAATAATTATGTAATATGTTTAAATGGTTACTATGTTCAGTCATGGTTGGTATTTATGTAAATGACGTGAATTTCAGTCATCCGTCGCCATCTGTTGAAAAATAAAAGACGGTCACGTCTCCCGCTTCCAAAGTGTTAACAAATAATACCCTTTGTTTTCCGGTAAGCGTTTTACTGTAATCGGATTTAATCCTAAAGATACTTACTAACGTGTTTGTTGTGCGACTCAAAAAGGATCCATTACCTTTTACTTCCTTTTATAAGAGGATAAAGCTATAACCTAATGTAAACGTCGCCAACTTTTTCATGGATGTATGGAACTGTTGAGTTAACCAACAAAAAAAAGTCCATAGTAAAAAAAAAAAAAAAAAAAAAAACAACTAAAGAATTAGTAACTTTTATTTCACCCTGGATTAATTATATATATTCTGAAGATTAAAAGACACGATATGATATTTCTATTTTTAGTTATGAGATTATGGGCAGAGAATATTGTTATAATTCCTACAAGAATAGAATGCACATCTATCTATCTTGTACAAAAGTTATTTCCCATCACATAGATAAGTTTTGCTAGTTTTGCTTACAATGAATTATTTTTTATGTATCAAATAAGTGCAAGATTTTGTACATTTAACTTTGAAAAGGTAATAATCTATGCTATATTCTCATGAAATAATGTAACTACCGTACAATTAAATTTATATTTTATAATTTGAAAAAGAGGGAGGAAACCTTTAAGAAAATGTGTTTTTTTTCTGCTAGAATTTCAAATCGATTTTTTTAAATTTTATACCATCAGTTTTAAATAGATGTTAAAAATTTTAACAAATTGTTAAATTATAGATCTCGTAATAATGCTTGAGATCATTATATTGCTTGAGATCATTATATTGCTTGAGATCATAATATTGTATGCTTGAGATCATAATATTGTATGCTTGAGATCATAATATTGTATGCTTGAGATCATAATATTGTATGCTTGAGATCATAATATTGTATTTCAGTTATATGTTAATGTATGCTTCAACTTCTTTCATTTCTTTAAAATACATAAAATGTTGATTTACAAAAGATAATACAATTTTAAATTATTTCATATTTTTCTATAATTGTAATAACTACAAAAGCTCTCAAGAATTCGTAATATATTCCCCTGAAATTCTTATTTAAAAATTGTAAAAGATAAAAACCTACTGTCGATTAACCTTTATAAAATTAATATATTGTTAAGGAAAAAAAGAATTTTTATTAAACCATACTTTGACTCAATGGAAATCAGTTTTGTGTCTGATTAGTTTATCATTTTAAATAAACAGTGATTGACTTTACATGGCAGTTATCAAATAAACAGCGAACCTAAAGATTTTTCAAAGGTCCTCAGTTTGTTTACAATGCACAAGTACAAAAAGAATCACATAACAGGCATGGCAAAAAGATTCACCAAAAACATTTTTTTCTCCGAATTCTGTTATCAATTTTTAAAGGCACCGCAATAAACAAGAAAAAAATCCATTTGATGGAGTTGAACGTGTGTTGAAAATCTTTCTGTATACAATACAATATTTATGGAGCGGAAGAAGGGTTCTTTACGATTCAAGTAAACACACAAAAAGATTTTTCTGATCGCAACGTTATGCAATGTAAAACAGCTAAACATCCTTTGTTGAATGCTTTGTCCTTAACGTGTCTTGAAAAAATCTTCAAACCTACCATTTACAGAATAAGGGATTTTTTTATGTTTTTATTGTAGCTAAATATAAAAAAAAAAATCCTGAAATCCAAACTTGGGTAGCAAATTCATTTGTATGTCGGTTGTTTGACACAAATCTCAATGCTGTTCCGTTAACTCCCCTGAATCCTAAAGCATGTCTTTTTCTCACTAAAAGAAATACGGCACATTAAAAGCATCAACTCTTGTACGTGCAAGAAGAGAGAAATATTCCAGAAGAATACACTCTAGCCATTCATTTTTAAAGCAGTCCACGGACATCTTTGTCTTTGTATTCTTCTTGAGTTTTCGTCGTGGATCTATTTGGAGTATAAATTTCTGTTAGTTTGATTTTTAGAAGTCCAGCTTTGTTATTTCTTCTTTCTTAAAAAAAGAGACAACAGTGTTCTTTTTTTTTAATCATTTATATTTATTTTCTCCATGAAGTTTTTTTTTTTTTTTTTTATCCTCGCGTGCGAGTGAGGCATTTTTTTTCCATCTATGAAAAAGCAGAAAGGAAAGTTTAAATATTCAATATCTGACGATGCTGGAATTTAATGACATATATTTTTCATGCTTATATGAGGGGTAAAAAGTCGAAAACACGCCAAATGGCGTGTGTATTAAGATGCCTAATTATCTACAAAGTCAGCGATAAATTTTTCATCATTTAAAGCATACATTAGCATCATAAAAAACGATTTGTAAATTGATAATGACTGACAATCATTATTTTCGCAAGTTCGGATTAATGTAAAACATGATTGGCTTTCTAAAAGATTAAGTGTTCTGAACTTCTTTAACAAGTTTTTACAAAGAACATCTGCAAGTGATCTAATGATGTGAATTACATAGTACTTATTTGCAATAAAAACTTATATGCAGATGACATGCGTCAAGCTATAAATAATTTGGTTTTTTCTTTCTGATATTGTAACATTTTATAAATGGGTTTCCATTAAATTTAATGAATTAGAAAAAAAAAAAAAATGTTATGCTTTGTATGAAACGAACTTATTTTGAGCAGTTTAAAAATCATATTTCTAAAAACTAAATCATTTCATTCTAAAAACTGAATCACTAAAAAAGCTAAATCACTTTATTCTAAAATTAAGTCATTTTATTCTAAATGCTAAATCACTTTATTCTAAAAATTAAATCACTTTTTTTCTAAAAACTAAATCCCTTTATTCTAAAATTAAATTACTTTATTCTAAAACTAAATCACTTTATTCTAAAAACTAAATCACTTTATTCTAAAAACTATATCACTTTATTTAAAAATTAAATCAGTTTACTCTAAAAACTAACTCACTTTATTTAAACACTAACTCCTTTATTTAAAAATTAAATCACTTTATTCTAAAAACTAAATTTTATTCTAAAAAGCTAAATCACTTTATTCTAAAAATTAAAACACTTTTCTGAAAACTAAATCACTTTATTCTAAAAAACTAAATCACTTTATTCTAAACACTATATCACTTTATTTAAAAATTAAATCAGTTTACTCTAAAAACTAACTCATTTTATTTAAAAACTAACTCCTTTATTTAAAAATTAAATCACTTTATTATAAAAACTAAATCCCTTTATTCTAAAAAAACTAAATCACTTTATTTAAAAAATTAAATCAATTCTAAAAACTAAATCACTTTATTCTAAAAAACTAAATCACTTTATTCTAAAAACTAAATCACTTTATTTAAAAATTAAATCACTTTATTCTAAAAACTAAATCACTTTATTCTAAAAACTAAATCATTTTATTCTAAAAAACTAAATCACTTTATTCTAAAGACTAAATCACTTTATTCTAAAAAACTAAATTAGTTTATTCTAAAAATTAAATTACTCAAATCTAAAGTAGAAAATAATGAAGTCATAGCATTACTGAAAAACCTATTTCTAAATATAAAACATTTTTCTTGCACTAATACTCCGTTTTCCTATTCAGTTGATCAAATAAATGAATTTGCGGACAAAAAATTAATGGATATTTAGTAAATTAAACATTGTAAAGATAGTAAGAATAATACAACAAAATTGCTTAGTTCTGCAAATCCAACTTCAAATTTTTTTTTAAAGATGATGCAAGCATTTTAAGTGGTCCTTTGAAATCAAAGGCATTAGCAATTCTGATCAATACAATTAATGTATCGAAACGCTTTGAAATGAGATTCAACATTTGCAATTCATAATTAAAGGAAAATCTTATTGGAAACTGTCATTCCTTTATTTATTTTATTGTTATGCTAAAGAGCTTATAATTATTTTACACTTGTAGTACTTCCTGTCATACGCAGTTTCCACATTTATTAAGAAATAATATGCAATCAATGTTAACAGCTTGATGTATCATTCACTACATTGTAAAATGTATAGAATCTAAAGCTCTTAATGAGATTAAACAAGGGTATTTTGTAATTATTTGATTTATTTTCATTAAAATAATTTTAATGAAAGTTCATCTTAAATATAATAACATCAAAAGAATAGGCATTGCTAACTACAATGTATAGTAGCAAAGTAAATTAAAATTTTAAACCAATAGAATGAACTTTTAAAACAAAGATTAAAATAGCAAAACTGTTCAATAATTTCTGATTTACTCATAATGATATTAGATGCTTCTTATTAAGTTAAAATTGATATTAATTATTTTTAAAGACAAAACATTTTATTCGGTACATTATTCTATTTAATGAATTATATGAAGTATGTGTAATTTTAATACATTTTCATTGCACTAATAATAATAACTAAATGCTTACAGTTTTCATTGCAACAATAATAATAACTAAATGCTTACGATTTTCACTGCAGCAATAATAATAGATAATAATAATATTATTATTAATAATAATAATAATAACTAACTAACTAATTACGACTTTCAATAAATATTAATAATGATGATAAGCAAAGGAAATACTACTGTACCCAAAAAGTAAGACCAATTGTTTTTTTGTTTTTTTTCAAAAACTCTTTATTTATTCTTCCAAATTTCTTTCATCGCCTTCATAGTAATACCCTCAGACACAATGCCCTTATTAGTTTTTCCAATCCTCAATGCACGCTAAAAGTCATCGGCAGGAATGGCATTCATAGCGCGCAGCGATTCACGCTGAATCTCTTCAATCAACTCAAAACGGTGTTCCCTGAGTGGTATCTTGAGTTTAGGGAATAACCAGAAGTCGCACCGTGTAAATAAGGTGTTTGAGGAACGATACGGGTTTCCTTTTTGACGAAACAGTCACAAAGAATCAATGCAGTGTGAGCTAGCGCATTCAGTGTTTTCGGTACCAATCGAGGTTTGAAGCGTTTGAGGCCCAAAACGGAATTGACCGATAATTTTGAAATTCCAACATCATCAGCAAGGTCTCTAATTGTAAATCGATGGCTTGCAAGCACCAAATCTTTAATTTTTGGACGTGAGCTTCGTCGGTTGAGGTTGATGGTCGATTAGAAGGATCTTCGTCTTCAACGCGTTCTCTGCCTTCTTTGAACTGTTTATACCACTTGTAAACATTTCTTTAAGCAAACAAAATTTAATGCAAGTTCTTTGCTCAATCAATTCAGACATTTCAAAAATTGCCGGAATCAGTTTTAGCGACCCACAAAGCCAAGCATAACTCAAACACTAATGAATATTTTGACTTCAAATTATTCAATTCAACTTAAATTCAGCCTAAAAAAAAAATTTTAAATTTTCATATGCCCCGGAAATTTTAAATTGGTAATTGGTCTTACTTTTTGGACACAGTAGTAAGTTTTTAAACGATATTTTTCTGCAATATTAAAGTGAGGAAAAAGAAATTGTAAACTTTCTTATGAATAATGTACGAAAACATTATGCCTCTCATAGTTTCTACACCTTTCTCATAAAATAATTTATTTCTCTCTCGGTTCTTATAGAAAACTAAGAAATGAAAACTTTCCAAGAAAGAAGAATTAAGATCCTTTATTTTCCCAAATTCATCCTAGCAAGCAATTGTTCTTGGAAAATAATGGTACGAAACCATCTTTGAAAGCATTTATTCAGACGTCTGCTACAAAATGTTAATCTTTCTTCTAGTTAAAACGTCAAATAATACATTTATTGTCCAATAGAAATAAAATATAGAACTCAGAAACAAGTTTTCCATTATTTCTTAATTAAAACACGGTATGGAAGAAAGCAATTCATATTCGAATATCTGGGGTATTCGTTGATTAGAGATTACCACTGTGTATTCATAAATAAACAACAAACTCAAGCGAAACGAACCTCACAGAACTTTATTTCAAAGCAAATCTTAATAATGCTTCCGGTCCAAGCTTATGATAAAAGCAAATAAACATAATTCCTAATTTTAATCTTCCTTTTTCGTCTAAAATTACTGATGCTTTAGTAACGATACCACAAACCAATGCAATGCATATTTCAGAATAGATCAAGGGATTCTAAATTTATTTCAGTTCATGAAATTTTTAATATATATCGTAAGGAAATAAGAAATACTACCAATACAGTATTAAGAAGTGTAAATTTCTGTCAAGATTAAATTCTTTGCGTTGTTAAAAATGCACAATTATAATAAAAATGTTCGTATCAACAAATAAATTTAGTGTTAATGCAATAAAGAAACAAATATTTTCAAACCAATTATGTATCGATTTGTTAAAGAACTTTTTTTGTATTCAATACAATTAATATTTTTAATTCAGAGATTGTTTAATTTTTGTAAATGAATTAAACATTAAAGATAAACATTTACCACAAGAAAAAAACATTTCAATGTAAATATTAAAAATTTTTGTAACAAAAACAATACAATATTTATTTTAAATTTCTAAACAAAACGTCGAAACTCATATTCATATGAAATCCGTAAGGTATTTCCAACGTTAAAATTGTTAAATTTTATATATTTTGTTAAATAGAAGCACAATCCAATAGTCGATTCCAGCGAAAAGTATTTGTATAAGAACAATTTTTTTGGCATATTTGTTTTCATAAATTATACTGAGGCAAAAATAAATGGATGTGGATGTTTTATAAAAAAATACATTTTATTAATGTTAAAAGTATCATCTTTTAATTGTTAAACAAATTGAATTAAGATTTAAAATTTGCAATTCATTAGGAAAACACACTTCCCAACGCATTTGAAAATTTCTCTCTGAAATTAAGTCAATATTTACCGAGAAACAACACACAAAAGGAATTAATTCTTTAAAATCTAAATGCAGGATTAATTGTGCTCCTTAGTGAAAAGTGTAAAAGAGGAATTTTATTTTGAATTTTTGGAGATGAAGAGAATTAATAGGTTAGCTGCTTATTTTACAGTCACTATAAAACTTGAAGCAACTACAATTTTCCTTTTATATTCTTTAGCAAAATAAAGACAAGCAAAAAGTCAGATTAAAATAATTTTGAATGAAGCAATCTTCCTAACAGAATATATTAAACCTTAACTGAAAATCGAAGTAAAGCTGCATATGAAATTAGGTATTCCGGCAATTTGCAGCAAATAACCACTTTCGAAATCAACTAAAAGAAGAGCCTCTATTCGAAAGTCGTAGCTGGATTCCCATTTAGATGGAAGCTATGTCATTTGAAACTCCGCATCGTATCTAATGTAGAGTGAAGAGGTTAGTAAGTGCGCTATAGAATGACACTAAATATGGTTGAAATATTCCCAACTTTAATTTCAGAAAGGGAGCTTTAAGTTTCTAAACAATTTGAAAAGTGATAAAGAGCTCTATTATTGAAACTTTAGATGAAAATGGAGTTCTCCCAGCAGTAGCTCGGAAGGAAATGCTTTTGTAGTTTTATGCTGCTATCACGTTCAGCAAGTTATAGGATAGGAAAAAGAGGTTTGAGCTCTCAGAAGGAAGAAAGAAAGCCAACTGTCTGTGAAATGTTGTAAACTATGCGCCGTTTAGTTAAATGAACTTTCATTAAAAATATTTTTGATTTTTATTCAGAAAGTAAACAATGTTAAATATTTTATTTTTTCCAATAATAGATATAGTTTAGTAACCCTTTTTTTGTGTAACTTTTTGTGTTTTTTTTCAAATTTAAATCTTTATTCAGAAAGATTTTAATTTTAATTTTTTTATTCAGAATCTAAATAATGTTATTTATTTTATTTTTCCAATAATCGGTACAATTTTGTGTAACTTTTTTTTTGTGTGTGACTTTGTGTTTTTCAAATTTAAATAACATATTGCAATTTTTTGATTTAGTATTTACAAGGATTATTAAATGCTTTAATTCTACATAATTAATTATTTTTATGTTTAGTATGTCTTGTGTACCTAAAAAGTATTTATCTGAACATAAATGAAGAAAAATATGAATGAAAAATACAACATTTTGGACCAGTTAAGCAATAAATAACCGAACTCCAATAAGTAACAGAGATAATTTTGAAAAGCAAAAGAAAGAAAAATTAAAATGAGAAAACTTTGATGCAAAGGCGATAATATACCTATTGATGCCATGCAATTCATCAATAAGTAAAAGCTTAGCTTTCAACCTCTGCCATAACATCCTTCGAATATTAAAAAATTTATTAACGTAATACTGTAATTGTGCTTCAATTCTATTTCCTGTGAAATGGCGGTCTGGTGACCAATTCGCTAGCGCTTATGAGTTTCATTGCAACAATAATAATAAAGAAATGCTTTTGATTTTCATTGAATATTAATAATGATGATAAGCAAGGAAATAAGTTTTTATAACGATTTTTCTGCATTATTAAAGTGGGGAAAAAGAAATTGTTAACATTCTGAGGAATAATTTTCGAAAAAATTATGTCCCCTCATAGTTTTTACACCTTTTCTTATAAAATAATTTCTATAAAGAGCGAAGAGAGAACTCTTCGCTCTTATAGAAAACTAAGAAATGAAAACTTTCTAGAAAGACGAATTAAGATCCTTTATTTTCCCAAATCCGTCCTAGCAAGCAAAATTGTTCTTGAAAATAATGGTACGAAACCATATTTGAAAGCATTTATTCAGACATCTGCTACAAAATGTTAACCTTCCTTCTAATTAACACGTCAAATAATACATTTATTGTCCAAAAGAAATAAAATATAGAACTCAGAAACCAAGTTTTCCATTATTTCTTAATTAAAACACGGTATGGAAGAAAGCAATTCATATTCGAATATGTGGGGTATTCGTTGATTAGAGATTACCACTGTGTATTCATAAATAAACAACAAACTCAAGCGAAACGAACCTCACAGAACTTTTATTTCAAAGCAAATCTTAATAATGCTTCCTTTCCAAGTTTATGATAAAAGCAAATGAACTTAATTCCTAATTTTATTCTTCCTTTTCATCTAAAATTATTGATGCTTTATATAAGTAACGTTACCACAAACCAATGCAATGCATATTTCAGAATATACCAAGCGATTCTGAATTTATTTCAGTTGATGAAATTTTTAATATATATTGTAAAAGAAATAAATGCAGAATTATGAAAGTGTAAATTTCTGTCAAGATTAAATTCTTTCTTGAATGTCTTTCTTGTGTTGTTAAAAATACACACTTATAATAAAAATTTAATTATCAAGAAATAAATTTAGTGTTTATGCAATAAAGAAACAAATATGTTCAAAAAGCAATTATGTATCGATTTGTTAAACAAATTCTTTGTATTCAATACAATTATTATCTTTAATTAAGAAATTGTTTAATTTTTGTAAGTGAAGTAAACATTAAAGATAAACATTTATCAAGAGAAAACATTTCAATAGAAATATTAAAAATTTTAGTAACAAAAACAATATAATATTTATTTTAAATTTCTAAACAAAACGTCAAAATCATATTTATATGAAATCCGTAAGGTATTTCCAAGCTTAAAATTGTTAAATTTTATATTTTATTAAATAGAAGCACAATTAAATAACTCGATTTCAGCGAAAAGTATTTGTATAAGAACAATTTTTGGCATATTTGTTTTCATGAATTATACTGAGGCAAAATAAATGGATGTGGATGTTTTATAAAAATACATTTTATCAATGCTGAAAGTATTATCTTTAATTCTTAAACAAATTGAATTAAGATTTAAAATTTGCAATTCATTAGGAAAACACACTTCCCAACGCATTTGAAAATTTCTCTCTGAAATTAAGTCAATATTTACCGAGAAACAACACACAAAATGAATTAATTCTTTAAAATCTAAATGCAGGAATAATTGTGCTCCTTAGTGAAAAGTGTAAAGAGATTTTTTAATTTGAATTTTTGGAGATGAAGAGAATTAATAGGTTATTGCTTATTTTACAGTCACTATAAAACTTGAAGCAACTACAATTTTCCTTTTATATTCTTTAGCAAAATAAAGACAAGCAAAAAGTCAGATTAAAATAATTTTGAATGAAACAATCTTCCCTAACAGAATATATTAAACCTTAACTGAAAATCGAAGTAAAGCTGCATATGAAATTAGGTATTCCGGCGATTTGCAGCAAATAACCACTTTCGAAATCAACTAAAAGAAGAGCTGCTATTCGGAATGTCGTAGCTTGATTCCCATTTAGTTGGAAGCTATGTCATTTGAAACTCCGCATCGTATCTAATGTAGAGTGAAGAGGTTAGTAAGCGCGCTATAGAGTGACATTAAATATGGTTGAAATATTCCCAACTTTAATTTCAGAAAGGGCGCTTTAAGTTTCTAAACAATTTGAAAAGTGATAAAGAGCTCTATTATTGAAACTTTAGATGAAAATGGAGTTCTCCAAGCAGTAGCTCGGAAGGAAATGCTTTTGTAGTTTTATGCTGCTATCACATTCAGAAAGTTATTGGAAAGGAAAAGATGGTTGCGCTCTCAGAAGAAGAAGAAAAACAACTGTCTGTGAAATGTTGTAAACTATGCACCATTTAGTTAAGTGAACTTTCATTAAAAATAATTTTGATTTTTTTCAGAAAGTAAACAATGTTAATTATTTTATTTTTCCAATAATTGATATAATTTAGTAACCTTTTTTGGTGTGTATAACTTTGCAGTTTTCAAACTTAAATAACATAAATAATAAACTTAAATAATTTTTTAATTCAGTAGTTGCAAAGGATTATTAAATGCTTTAATTCGACATCAATAATGATAGTTTAAGTTTAGTAGTGTGTCTTATGTACTAGAAAATTACTTTATTTGGACATAGATGAAACAGGGGCCTGAATAGCTGAGTGTTATTGCTCTAGCGCTCGGTGCCACAGGTTTCGGGTTTGAGTCCTGACGGTGCGATGGATGTTTGTATTGGTTCAGAATCCACTTTAAGCCGTAAGTCTCGGTCTCATATGACTGTAGAGCGTCACGGAGTCAAGTCAGACTGCTACCTACGAGTGCTTCATCAGAACAACTGTCTGTGAAGTGTTGTAAGATATGCAGCTTTAAATGAATTTTCATTAAAAATATTTTAGATTTTTATTCAGAAAGTAAACAGTGTTAATTATTTTATTTTTTCCAATAATTGATACAATTTAGTAACTTTTTTTGAGTGACTTTTTGTGTTTTTCAAATTTAAATACCATATTATAATTTTTTATTCAGTAGTTACAAAGGATTAATAAATTCTTTAGTTAATCGTCATTAATTATTCTTTTATGTTTAGTATGTGGGCCTGAATGGCCGAGTGGCTAGCGCTCTGGCGCCAGGCCCCAGGTTTCGGGTTCGTGTCACGGCGTCGCCATGGATGTTTGTAATGGTTCGAATCCCCTTTAAACCGTAGGTCCCGGTCTAACATGATCGTAGAGCATTGCGTAGGTATTGTTACTCCGTGTCCGTAGCTTATCTGCAAGCTACACGCACCTCCTGGGTTGTGCTAAGTGAGTAACGTCGGTGCAGCGCTTGCCTTAAGGCATCCAAGGCAATTGCCTAAGCATTTGGCAGCTGCATTAGAACAAAAAAAAAAATGTTTAGTATGCGCTGTGTACTTAAAAAGTACTTTATCTGAACATAGATAAAACAAAAATATGAATGAAATATACAAGAATTCGGACAAGTTAAGCAATAAATAACAAACTCAATAAATAGCTTTCAGCCTTTGCCCATAACAACAGCCTTTGAATATTAAAAATTTATTAAGGTAATACTGTAATTGTGCTTCAATTCTATTTCCTGTGAGAAAGGGCGGCCTGATGGCCAATTGGCTAGCGCTTGCGATTTTCATTGCAACAATAATAATAACTAAATGCTTCTGATTTTCATTGAATATTAATAATGATGATAAGCAAAAGGAAATAAGTTTTTATAACGTTTTTATTTTTCTCCAATATTAAAGTGGGGAAAAAGAAATTATTAACTTTCTTATGAATAATTTACGAAAACATTATGTCTCTCGTAGTTTTTACACCTTTCTCATAAGACAATTTATTTCTCTATTCGTTCTTGTAGAAAACTAAGAAATGAAAACTTTCCAAGAAAAGAAAATTAAGATCCTTTATTTTCCCAAATTCATCCTAGCAAACTATTGTTCTTGAAAATAATGGTACGAAACCATCTTTGAAAGCATTTATTCAGACGTCTGCTACAAAATGTTAATCTTTCTTCTAGTTAAAACGTCAAATAATATATTTATTGTCCAATAGAAATAAAATATAGAACTCAGAAACCAAGTTTCCTTATTTCTTAATTAAAACACGGTATGGAAGAAAGCAATTCATATTCGAATATCTGGGGTATTCGTTGATTAGAGATTACCACTGTGTATTCATAAATAAACAACAAACTCAAGCGAAACGAACCTCACAGAACTTTATTTCAAAGCAAATCTTAATAATGCTTCCTGTCCATGTTTATGATAAAAGCAAATGAACTTAATTCCTAATTTTAATCTTCCTTTTCATCTAAAATTATTGATGCTTCAAACCAGTGTAATGCATATTTCAGAGTATACCAAGAGATTCTGAATTTATTTCAGTTGATGAAATTTTAATATATATTGTAAGGAAATAAGAAATAATGCTAATACAGTATTGCACAAAAGTGTAAATTTCACTGTCATGCAAGTGTCAAGATTAAATTCTTTTGCGTTGTTAAAAATATACAATTCTAATAAATATTTTCCTATCAACAAAAAAAATTAGTGTTTATGTAAAACTATTGTGTCCAAAAAGTAAAACCAATTTTCATTTTAAAATTACCCTGGGCTTATGGCATTTCAATTGTTTTTCTTTTTTTTTTAGGTTGCTGGCACTGTCCTCGCCATCTGTGTGAAATTTGCTGTCAAAATATTCATTAGTGTTTGAGTTACGCTTGGCTTTGTGAGACACTGGAACTGATTCCGGCGATTTTTGAAATGTCTGAATTAGTTGAGCAAATAACTTGCATTAAATTTTGTTTGCGGAAACGTATAGAATGTTGTAGGTGAGCATTCCTATATCTGAAAGAAATGTTTACAAGGGGTATAAACAGTTCAAAGAAGGCAGAGAACGCGTTGAAGACGAAGAGCCCTCTGTTCGACCATTAACCTCAAAATTTCAATAGGAATTTCAAAAGGATCGGTAAATTCCATTTTTGGGCCTAAAACGCGTCAAATCTCGATCGGTACCGAAAACACTGAATGCGCCAGCTCACACTGCATTGATTCTTCGTGATTTTTTTTTACCAAAAATGAAACCCATATCGTTCTACAACCACAGTATTCACCTAATTTAGCAGTCCCTAGCTATTCCCTAAACTCAAAACACCACTCCGCGGACACCATTTTGAATCGATTGAAGAGATTCAACGTGAATCGGCGCGCGCTTTGAAGGTCTTCCCGGCCAATGACGTTTTAGCAGCCATTGAGGATTGAAAAAAAGCTTTGGCATAACTGCATTGTGTCCGGAGGGGATTACTTTGACGGCGATAAAATAAATTTGAAAGAATAAACAAAGAGTTTTGAAAAAAAAAATAATAATTGGTCTTACTTTTTGGGCACAGTAGTAAGAAAACAAATATGTTCAAAGCAATTATGTATCGATTTGTTAAACAACTTCTTTATATTCAATACAATTATTATCTTTAATTAAGAAATTGTTTAATTTTTGTAAGTGAAGTAAACATTAAAGATAAACACTTATCAAGAGAAAAAACATTTCAATGGAAATATTAAAAATTTTAGTAACAAAAATACAATATAATATTTATTTTAAATTTCTAAACAAAACGTCAAAAATCATATTTATATGAAATCCGTAAGGTATTTCAAGCTTAAAATTGTTAAATTTTTATATTTTATTAAATTGAAGCACAATTAAATAACTCGATTTCAGCGAAAAGTATTTGTATAAGAACAATTTTTGGCATATTTGTATTCATGAATTATACTGAGGCAAAATAAATGGATGTGGATGTTTTATAAAAAATACATTTTTTATCAATGCTGAAAGTATTATCTTTAATTCTTAAACAAATTGAATTAAGATTTAAAATTTGCAATTCATTAGGAAAACACACTTCCCAACGCATTTGAAATTTTCTCTCTGAAATTAAGTCAATATTTACCGAGAAACAACACACAAAAGGAATTAATTCTTTAAAATCTAAATGCAGGAATAATTGTGCTCCTTTAGTGAAAAGTGTAAAGAGGAATTTTTAATTTGAATTTTTGGAGATGAAGAGAATTAATAGGTTATTGCTTATTTTACAGTCACTATAAAACTCGAAGCTAACTACAATTTTTCCTTTTTATATTTCAGCAAAATAAAGACAAGAAAAAGTCTGTTTCATTCGAAATTATTTTAATCTATCTTCCCTAACAGAATGTAAAAACCGGATGAAATCTTATTCGGTTTCCGGTTAACCGGTTCGGTTAACCGGTTCGAATGAAACCTTAACTGAAAATCGAAGTAAAGCTGCATATGAAATTAGGTATTCCGGCAATTTGCAGCAAATAACCACTTTCGAAATCAACTAAAAAGAAGAGCCGCTATTCGGAAAGTCGTAGCTGGATTCCCATTTAGATGGAAGCTATGTCATTTGAAACTCCGCATCGTATCTAATGTAGAGTGAAGAGGTTAGTAAGTGCGCTATAGAATGACACTAAATATGGTTGAACTATTCCCAACTTTAATTTCAGAAAGGGCGCTTTAAGTTTCTAAACAATTTGAAAAGTGATAAAGAGCTCTATTATTGAAACTTTAGATGAAAAATGGAGTTCTCCAAGCAGTAGTTCGGAAGGAAATGCTTTTGTAGTTTTATGCTGCTCTCACGTTCATTGAGAGTTATAGGAAAGGAAAAGAGGTTTAAGCTCCAAGAAGAAGAAAAAAAACCCAACTGTCTGTGAAGTGTTGTAAGCTATGCGCCATTTAGTTAAGTGAACTTTCACTAAAAATATTTTTGATTTTTATTCAGAAAGTAAACAATGTTAATTATTTTATTTTTAAATAATTGATTTAATTTAGTAACCCTTTTTTTGTGTAACTTTGTGTTCTTAAAATTTAAGTAACAATTTTAATTTAAATAACAATAACTGTAATTTTTATTCAGTAGTTACAAAGTATTATTAAATGCTTTAATTCGACATCATTAATTATTGTTTTATGTTTAGTATGTCCTGTGTACAGAAAACTGCTTTAATTGAACTCTGATGGAACAGGGCCTTGAATGGCCGAGTGTCTTGTGCCACTGGTTTCCGGTTCGAGTAGCGGCGGTGCAATGGATGTTTGTAGTGGTTCGGAATCCACTTTTTAAGCCGTCGGTCTCATATGACTGTAGAGCTTCAAGGAGCCAAGTCAGACTTCTACCTACGAGTGCTCCATCACAACAGAACAACTGTCTGTGAAATGTTGTAAACTATGCGCCATTTAGTTAAATGAACTTTCATTAAAAATATTTTTGATTTTTATTCAGAAAGTAAACAATGTTAATTATTTTATTTTTCCAATAATTGATATAATTTAGTTACCCTTTTTTGGTGTAACTTTGTGTTTTTCAAATTTAAATAAGATATTATAATTTTTTATTCAGTAGTTACAAAAGATTATTAAATGCTTTAATTCGACATCATTAATTATTGTTTCATGTTTAGTATGTACTGTGTACTGAAAACTCTTTATCTGAACATTAGATGAAACAAAAATATGCATGAAATGTACAAAAATTTGAACCAGTTAAGCAATAAATAACCGAACCCCAATAAATAACAGAGATAATTTTGAAAAAAACAAAAGAAAGAAAAATTAAAATGAGAGATATGTATAGCTTAGTTTTCAGCCTTTGCCCATAACACCTTTTGAATATAAAAAACTTTTATTAAGGTAATATTGTTATTGTGCTTCAATTCTATTTTCTGCAAAAGAGCGGCCTTGATGTCCAAATGGCTAGCACTCTGGTCTTTCATAGTCCGGGCTTCAGGTTCATATCCTGACGGTGGCATGGATGTTTGTTAGTGGTTCGGAATCCACGTTAAACTGTAGGCCCTGGTCTAATTAGCAAAAAATAACCGTAGAGCGACAAACCAAACCAGCGAAAGGGATGGGTTTTTGGGTTGAATTTAAAAAGTAACATCATGTTGTTTTAGAAATTATTTTACATCAGGCTGTCCATTTTCACGAGATACACTGTCACAACAGTCACTGATTTTACTGCATTTATCAAAGCATTAATTTTAACCCATGCCACTAACTGGAATCGAAGTCATCTTGTTTGCTAGTTACTTCTGTCACACTGCTACCATATATTCAAATAATTGTAATTAATCTTACTATTATCTTTCATGAATATTGCATATTAGATTTTAAAAATAGTCTTCCATTTCACAAAAAAAATCTGTTTCTGTAAAAATCCTGTTTCTGGTTTAAAACAACTAGTTATATAAATACATATACAGTGGCGTATATGTAATTTTACAATTTTTCTATTTTCTGCAAATGCACAAAAACAGCATTATTTAAAGTGATGCACTTGAATTTTCATTGATAAATGTATATAAATTTTACTGAGTTAATAATTATATATAATTATAAGGATGTTGGTAAAGAATAGTCCACCATCCATTAACTTACATTTATTTATTTTCTTTAATTTCTGCAAGTCCTAAAAGGCATACTTATATGTATTTCAACTGAATTATTACATGTATTTTATTAAGTAGTTATTTAGCTTTAATACCTTCAGGCTATAGCCAGTATACTTTTAAATTATTAAATGTTAGATTTGAAAAATAAATTGTTATTGTTAAATATATATAAATATATTGATGCCTTTACAAAAGTATTAATCTCTTGGAAAAATTGCACATGAGTTATTACGAAAAGCATGGTAAAATTAAATAAACTTTAAGATTATATTTAAACTTAAGTGAACAATTAACTAATTAACTCCCTGAACTAACAGAATATGTTTTCCTGTTACGGGTAGGGTTCTCAGCCCTACGCCCAACAATCATATTAGACCGGGATCTACGGTTTAAAGTGGATTCTGAACCACTACAAACATCCATGGCACTGCCGGGTCTCGAACCCGAAACCTGTGTCAGATAGCAAGCCGTGAGTGAGCAATTAGTATTGTAAAATATTTTTTTAAGATAATTCTCATCGTTTAAAAAATAAAAATGACATTTTTGCAGTTACCTTTTAAATCCTAGAAAGCGGATAGTAAAATTCTAATAAGCAATTGTATGCCTAAAATAGAACTATAATATTGGAACTGGATGTTTTTCAGATGTTATATTTTCTTATATCCTAAATATAAAAGGTTTTTTTTTTTTTCAAAGTATTGACACAGACTTGCAATTTTTTTTTTTTCCATTTATTTTTATAGTTTTTTAAATTTTTAAATTTAGTCATTTAATTCAAGCGGAGATTAATTTATAAATTTTTTTTTTATTGAGTCGATATCGATTGTTACGAAAGTAAGTTGAAGAACAACCTATTACTGGAGCAGGTCTGTCAAAAAATTTATTTCCCTAGAATCTTCTAATGAGTCCATTTGAGAGTTATTTCCTTTTAAACAGTCCATGATTTTCTTTAATGAATCCAATTGAGAATAATATGCATTTAAGTTGCATGTGTAAAAGATTGAGTTATTTGTGGTATTGTGTGCACAGTTTGGGAAAAAGTCATTATAAAATCTTTATGGGAGATAAATAGAATTTTCAATAACAATAATACATGTAATAAAACGATTAGCGTGAATGCGGTATTGTTGGTACAGTTCGGAAAAAGTCAATACAACTTTTTAAAACGATGTTTTATTTTTAAATTATGATTAAAAATTATTTAAAAAAAAATTAAAATTATTTTATTAGTTATGATTAAAAATTATTTAAAAATATTTAATTAAAATTATATAAAAAATTAAATTAAAATTACTTAAAAATTAAATTAAAATTATTTTATTCATTATGAATAAAAACTATTTTTTAAAAAAAAAAAAAAAATTATCTTAAAAAAATAAAAATTATTTTAAAAAATAAATACAAAATTTTTATTAATTATGAATAAAAAATATTTTAAAAATAAATACAAATTATTTTATTAATTATGAATAAAAATTATTTAAAAAAGGAAATTAAAAATATTTTATTAATTATGATTAAAATTTTTAAAAAAAAAAATGATATTAAAATTATTTTATTAATTATAATTAAAAATTATTTAAAAAAATAAAAATTAAACTTATTTTATTAGTTATGATTAAAAATTATTTTTAAAAATATCAAAATTACTTTATTAATTGTAATTAAAATTTATTTAAAAAATTTTAATTAATTTCTTTTATTAATTATGATTAAAAATTATTTTTTAAAAGTCAAATTAAAATTATTCTATTAATCATGATTAAAAATAATTTTTAAATAAATAAAATTAAAATTCTTTTATTACTTACGATTAAAAGTTATTTTTAAAAAAAATAAAAATTAAACTTATTTTATTAGTTATGATTAAAAGTTATTTTTTAAAAAATAAATTAAGATTATTTTATTAGTTATGACTAAAAATTATTTTTAGAAAAAAATAAAATTAAAATTATTTTATTAATTATAATTAAAAACAAATTTTAATTTATGAATATTAAAACTCATTAGATATTTTTAAATATTTTAAGTACATTTTTAATTTATAATTAATAATAATTACTGTAATAAGATGTTAAAAGGAGTATAATGTTACCAACAAATACACTTTTTCACACTTTTTTGCAATCTTTTAAATTATTTTGCTCATTATTAATATTCAAACCGTTTTTTTAAGTTACTGACAATTCTGGGGCTCTATAAATGGAAATAATATTATTATATAAAATATTTGAAATGATGAAAATTACTATATAAATAAATGAAAATTATAAAACGTCAAGAAAAAATAAAATAAATTCGAATGATGAATTTCAATTTGCTACGAATTAATTGGAATTTAAAAAAGCACTTCTAAAAAGCATAAAAAATATATTACATTTTTTTATTTTTATCTTATTTTAAAAATTAAAGATAATTGCAACGAAATTGGAATAATTGAAATAATTGAAACAAATGTGGGAAGAAAAAAAACTATAATTTTTTTCTTGAAAATATGTCATTAAAATGTTTTTAAACCAATTTACGATAAAATTAATTGAACTTAAAGACACTGAGGGCTTTATTAAGCTACTCATCTGAAAATTTAAGCAATTTAAAAAAAATCTATGGGGTTTTTTCTCTTAGATACACCCTCCGATATTAAAGAAAAAAATGGCTTAGTAAAAATAATGACACGTAAAAAAAATCAAATCAATATTTAATTTTGCAGCCTATGTAGTATAATACAGTTTTGTTGAAATAAAGTTGTTTTAAATTGGAGGAAAAAAACTTGAATTTTTTTTTTATATTTCTTTGAAAACTGTTTTCTAATATCTGCTTTTATAATCCTCTTACAGTTTTATATTGGATAAAAAAAATATTGAATGAAAATAGCATGATTGCACATATTTTAACGTGTTCTTTTGGTCATTTCTTTTTTTTAAGGGATTATCTGGTGTTTTTGTTAAGATTACTTTTAAGTGGAATTCTTCACAAAATTTGCAAACGAATAAAATAATATTCAAAACTCATTTTTCATTTATAATTCAAAATAAAGAAAAAAAGAAAGCACTGTCTCATAATTTTTCTAACCTCACTAATTAGCTCAAAACTGAATTCGTGTGATCGATCACCTTAGTGAATTTTTTTTCTAGGTAAAAAAATAAAAATTCTATCTCTTTTTTATTTTCCAATAAATTAATATAAAGATAAAAAAAAATTTGGTTTAAAATGTAATAATACTAGTTAAAAAATGGTTCAATATTTCATTTTACTTTTTATTGCAATATTTTATCACTGGAAAAAAAAATTTTTTTTTAATCGAAAATTTTTATTTTTATTAAATGATTTTGAATTGAGTTTTATTTACAGGAACTCTTATTTTTTTTTTTTTCCGATTAAACTTCAGTCAGGCATTACCCACCAAAAAAAAAAATTTTTATGGAAGTTACTTTCATGAAATTACAGATGATCTTTACTAGCTTCTCCAATTTTTAGGAACGCTACTAGGATGTTAGAAATTGAATTAGTTTATCAACTTCATTTACTAATAACACTTTTTATTACTTTCCTAGGTGCTTTTTTTCTGCGTTTGCTTCTGCCTTCAGCTATTTTCTTATAATTAGCTGTTATAAATAAAAAATTGCATTGGAAAAAACTGGGAAATCTGATTTGAAAATCCGATCAGCAACACTAAACAGAAACTTCCCATGGTTTTGCTGGGGATGAGTACGATAATTCCGTAAGCTGGAAAATCATTTCATTGAGGAGAAGAAGAAATCAGTTGTTTTCTTATAATCAGCTGATACAAAAGAAAAAAATTATCTCACGATTGTTTGGTTATCCTTGAAGAACATAATGAATATTACGTTGGGTTTCCAAACTGGGAAACCTCGATCAAAAGTCGATCAGTGACGCTAAACAGAAACTTTCCATGGTTTTGCTAGAAATGAGCACGATAATTCAATAGGCTGGAAAACCGTTTCATTGAGCTTCGAGAAGAAGAAATCAGTGGTTTTCTTATAATTATCCATTACAAATAAAAATTATTTCACAATTGTTTGGTTATCCTTGAACAACCTGGTGGATATTGCATTGGGTTTCTAAACTGGGAAATCTCGATTTGAAACCCGATCAGCATCACTAAACATAAACTTCCCATGGCTTTTGGTGGGAATGTGCATGATAATTTCGTAAAGAGGCTGGAAAATCATTTCATTGAGGAGAAGGAGAAATCAGTTGTTTTTCTTACAATTAGCTGTTTACAAATGAAAAATTATCTCACAATTGTTTGGTTATCCTTGAACAGCCTAGTGGATATTGCATCGGATTTTCAAACTAGGAAATCTCGATTTGAAACTCGATCAACAACGCTAAACAGAAACTTCCCATGACTTTGCTGGGAATGAGCACGAGAATTTCGTAGACTGGAATTTCCTTTCGTTGAGCTCAGAGAAGAAGAAATCAAGTTTTAATATCTCCACTCTCTCTAGGTGTCGTTTTCGTAGTGTTTGCACCAAATAGAGATGGCAAAATCTGCAGTGAGCATACTGTATAATGCTAATCTGCTACAGATATATTGTTCTGTTTTTATATAGTTATAAAGAACTTTTTTTTTTTGTGACAGATCGGTATCATATGTTTAGCAATTCCCTCAATACTCAGGCTGCCTGTGGGGTTACTTGCAGATTTAATTTTCAATTACATGAGCTGCCTTTTCAGTACTTATGAAGTACCTGTCCCTCCCCTCATTTTTAATATATGAGGGAGAACATACAAACTATTCAAGCATGTTCGAAGTAATTCAAATTTCTATGAAGGCTTCAATAACGTCGTAAAAGCATTATCAGTTGATTCTTCAGAGAACTGTAACATCAGCAAAGATAAACCGTCCGCAATTATTAATGGCACAATATTTGCGCAATACGAATACGCACTATTGCCGAAAGGTAACACTTATTGACTGTTAAAATTTAATAATCCGCATAGTTGTATAAAAAAAAACTGTATGTGAAGATTGGAGGAATGTTTCTTAAAAAATACCTGGTTGTGTGTGTGTGTCTTAAAAGAATGTACATTTTACTTCCCTTTCCTCAAATTTTATTAGAATTTAGTTCCATCAGCAATTAGAATTAGGGTGCTACTTGTAATATTGGTGTAATAATGACGCTTAAACAGAATCAATTATTTTCACTATATCTTTTAGCATTTTATTAGAATTTATTTCCATAAACCATTTCTTTTTCGAATCAATTCTTATTCTCTCATAAACACTTTATTAAATAAACGCTGAGAACAAACATATTTATCTTATTGTTCAAATAGCAAATAATTGCAAAATGCAATAAAACGAAAGATACTTAACAATCTGATTGAAGACATCCAATAAAAGCAAGTAAATTCCTAGGTAGAAAATATGCTCTCATTTCAACTCATGTTTTAGAGATCAGAGACGTAAGACGGCATCTTAATTATTCAAGTCAAAGCACTTTCCACATTCCTGATAATTTCTTGTATTTATCATCTTGGAGGTGCAAACGCGTTAATTTAACTAACACGAGAGGAGAGTCTATACGCACTATTTAAGAGGATCTTAAGGGAAAAGCGAAAGGCTTCAGGGAATTATTTATTTGCTTTTCGCTCCGTGACGGTTTGTTTTTACGTCAGAGTAAGCTGCTGGTAAGGTGAAAATTGAATCTCCAAGTATAAATTAGAAAATATTTTAAATATATCCATCCTTTGTTATTTTCATCCCCCAGTTCATAAATACTGCCGCAAATGTTCTACTAAGACTTCACTTTCCTGTAGAAGTCTTTTCTCATTACCTCCAGGGAAGTTTTCTGTTGGAAAACTACTACAGGGCAATTTATTTTCGTTCATTTACCGAAGTTATTGGGTGATATCCATGATATTGATTATGTTACTTTATGTGCGCTGTGTCTGGGAGGGATATTTTTAAATTGTTTCGCATTTAATAATTCAATTTATTGGATCCACATCATTGCTTTGTATCATAACATCATCTTCAAATCTCTAATGGAAAAGATCTGTGTGAAGTACTTCTTCACTAAATTAATTACTCGGTTACGTGACTTGAGTTTACAGGGCTTTTCTGTAGAATAATTAAATTTCAGCTATATATATATATATATATATATTCTGTCATGTATATCATATTACGCTTACAATGCCTTCAAATCTTGTTTTTAAGTTCGTCGTATATGAGGCATGCTTCACTTTGGTTAATTACAAGAATTACGTGACTTAATTTTGTAAGAATATTGATACATTATGCACGTGTTGTTTATTTTTAAAAAATTTGTGTTCACAAATAATGTTGGATGCAAAAGTAATTTTTATTTAATAAAGTATCAATCTGCTCATAATTTTTATATTTTTAAATAAATTAAAAATGTAAATTAAAATATTTTTTATTTTACCAATTTAAAAATTTTTAAATTCTTCAACTGATTTTTCAAGAAACTTTCACATGAAATACAACTAAATTTTGAATATTTATATTAACTGCAACTAGTAATATAGTGTAATGACGCTTAGATAGAATCAATTATTTTTACTATATTGTTTTGAGGAAATAATTGTATGCATATATTCAGTATAGTTGCTACATGTAACTTTCTCTATTTTAAATTATGTACATTTTATTTTTTTTTACTGATTAAAAAAAAATACTGTTTAAATTCTTCAACTGATTGTTCAACTTTTATATGAAATACAAATAAAATTTTAATATTTGTATAGGTGCAACTAGTAATATTGGTGTAATAATGAGGCTTAGACAGAATCAGTTATTTTTTACAATACCATTTAAAATAATTATACGTATACATTCGGCATAGTTGTTATATGTAACTTTCTCTATTTCAAATTATGATTGTTTTTTAAAAATACTTATTTTATATTGAAATAATTCATTTAAATATTACAAAATTGCATTTTTCTTTAACAAGCACAATTAGAAAAACACCAAAATCGAATGATTTTTTTGGAACCATTTCTTATCATCAACCGCTCCTTTCACCCATTTCTCTTTTTTTTTTTTTTTTTAGGGAAAACAAAACTCTTTTTTTATTCTTATTTCAATATAAAACTGATATATTAGTTTTGTTTTTACATAAAATGGAGGAATTCTTAGAGAATAGAATTCTTAGAAGGTAAAAATTAAGGAAAGTATATATTTTTATTATTTTTATAATATTTTCTTTTGAAATTCAATGCAACGTTTGCTTTATTAAATTTTGAAAAAATGCAAAAAAATACAAAATCATTTGCCAATATACAGATTACCCATAAAAGATATAATAAAAAATTATTAAAAGCAAAAAGCATAATAGAAATCTAAAAAAAAAAAAAAAAAAAAAAAAAAAAAAAATTAGAATTTAAAAAAGTTTTTTTTTTTCTTAAAAATCTCAATTTCACTTTGAAATTCAAAGATGAATGGAGTGAATTTGACTTTGAAATTCATTCAATTCAACTCATTTTCTTATTCATTCTTCATTTCACTTTTTCACTTCACTCAGTCTTTATTTTCAGCAGATGATCTTTTATACATTATTTAATTATTTAACTATATAATTATTAGCTCATGAAAGAAATTTAAATAAATATTATGTATAAAAAGAACGTGAGAGAAAGTTTTTAAAAAATCTCGTGAAAGAATTTTTTTTTTTTTTTTGTTAAATTAAAGATGTTGGGAAAAAAAAAAGCACAAAACGGATCAAGGATACAAAAACCTCTCTCCTCAAAACAATACCCATAATTTTAAGGGTAATAAACTAAAATATAAAGACTAATATGTATGAATACCATATGTAATTACCTCACTAATGAATATTTCATTAATAGCAAGGCTTCGTGTATTAAACAGTACTTCAAATTATTGTTGAATTCAGAAAAAATAATGTTAAAAATGAATAAGATCTTAAACAACGAGCATAAACTTAGTCAGATGTTTTATTCTTAATATGACGTCATAAGGGCTTAATTAAAAATTATACCTTCATAAAAAATAGTTATATTTAATCGATACATCTTTTTAGTTGTTAAAATAATTATCACGATATATACAGCAAAAAAAAATAACTATAGCAATAGTTACTGTAATTTGAAATTCTGCTTATCAAAAAAGCAATTTTGCTATTCGTTTATTTTTTACTTGTTTCAGCTCAGTAAACTTCATTTCGTAAATTGATTTGTGCGATATTTTCACACATCAAAAATTTATGAATATGAATATTTAAGTCATTTGGATATTAATTTCACAATCTAATTATAAAAGAATATTTTCTATTTAATAAAAATATATATATACTTGTTTTTTGGTTTTTATTGAAATTCATAAATCTCTGGTTGCAACTTATTTTTTAAGAAAAATATTTTTAAGGAATTAATTATATGAACAAGAATTTTGATAACTTTTATAAACATCTGAATTTATTTTATTCAATTACATAACAAAATATATTGGTTGGTAAGTTGCTTTAAATCTCATATACATGTAGTTAAAATGAACCAAATGTATCCATTCAATTAAAAATTTTAATTTTTGCCGACCATATAAAATTTAATAGCATTTTTCTATAATTTTCATTTTTGTAATTTACGATCCTCTATAATTTATAAAATATTATATTAGATTCTTTTCCTGCAGTTAAGAAATATGTCAAAAACTAAACTATATTTTGACAGCTCCAATTTTGTAATATTCAAAAATTAATTGCCATTATTAATAATTAGTGCAGATTTATTTTATTTCTAAAATTAATTTTACTGATTTTTTTTTTATTGTGATATTAAAACATATTCATATGTATTTTCAAATATAGATATTTTGAGCATGTCCAAAATGAAAACAATATAAAAACTATTATATGTGCAATTTCTAAAGGTTACGTTTTCATTAAATAGTGATTCTAAAAGTAATTTCATCAACAGATTTGTCTAAAATCTTTGTCTTTCTTCAATTCAGGATAAACAGAAAATGTGAAAGAAAAGTTAAGTAAGTGTACTTAATTAAATCTTATTTAATTTTTTTGAACTTATCCAAAATGAAAACAATATAAAACCATTATATGTGCAATTTCTAAAGGTTATTTTTTCATTAAATAGTGATTCTAAAGTAATTTCATTGTCTGTTTTGTCTAAAATCATGTCTTCTTCAATTCAATATAAGCAGAAAAGTATGTGTATAAAAAAAACAAGAAATAAAAACAAGTAAATTGAATCACTTATGAAGATTTTATGAACTATATTCCTTTACATGAAAGTTAAAGAAATTTATTTTCCTAAAATCTTTACATTTATTATAAAAAATAGATTTTAAGAAAAAAAACGAAATCATGTCTTTTTCATGAATATTATATTACTTTTAAGGCCAGCAATGCAACGTCTTTATATACCACCCTAACATCAGTTGTTTTCCTCAGTGCAATCCTGGAGCCTCGAAATGAAGCATCTGTTTATCACAGTATTCTGGTTTCATCAGCCACAACTTGGAATTATGTTCCGTCTTACGAGCTTCCCATCGACTATAGGGCTCAACAACTAAGCCTTTCAAAACAACACCAAAGAAGAATCTTCTTTCCTCCTGTATTTCTTATTAAGGTTCTCTTGTCTTGGATCTCCCTCTTGTACATAATTCACATTTCCCACGCTTCAAAATCCCAACACGTAATCTTACTTTCGGGGGAGTCTTTCTGTTTCATTTTTGCTTCATTTCTTAGGACAGTCAACTAGTACGAGAAACACCAATGTCATTGATCTTTATGAGAGTAGTTTTGTTATCTTTTCCATACTGATAAAACATGGTATTCGTATTACATATGGTACTAAACCAAATAGTCTCTTTAAAAACATTTAAAGTAGTCAAGACGACATTTTAAATTATTTTAAGTTACATTTAAAAGTAGTCAAGACGACATTCGTCAGTTTTAAAGAAAATATTATATTGGTTTTTTATTTTATGAAATGATTTTATGTATAATAATGAAAAGAAATGTTAAACATAGTTTCATCAAAACAACTATGAATTCTTTTTATATTTACAATAATACTGTCAATCTTACTTTCGGTGGAGCATTTTTTGATTCATTTCTTAGGACAGTCAACTAGTACGAGAAACACCAATGTCATTGTTCTTTATGAGAGTAGTTTTGTTATCTTTTCCATAGTGAAAAAGCATGGTATTCGTATAATATATAATATCAAACCAAATTTCGATAATAGTTTCTTAAAAAAATATGGAAATTTTAAATTATATTTAAAAATAGCATCTCCTTTTACAGACAATTAGGAGAAACAAAAAGTCAAGACGATATTCATCAATTTTAAAGAAAATATAATATTGTCTTTATTTTATGAAGTGATTTTAAATATAATAATCAAAAGAAGCTTTAAATATTGTTTCATCTAAACAACTATATATTGTTTTCATATTTACTATAATACTGGCAATCGTATACAATAACATAATGAATTATTTAGTTTTGCCAAGCCACTTTAGATAATTTTAACACGAAAGGGAACATTAATACCTTGAATATTTCTATGAAGAATAAATGGATTTGTACTAACTATTCAAATAAACTGGCTCATTTGATTGTTCAGGTATACTATTTAATATACCTTCAAACAGAATGAATTTTAAATTTTTAGTACAAAAATGAATTTTACATTCATTTTATTTAAAAGTAGTATCTTAAAAAGTAATATAAAAGTAGAAAAAATCAATGTTACTCATTTTTTAATATTTGGTAATAAATGATTTATGGGATAAAACTTTTTTGTGTTTTATGAAATCACTAATCGATATGATCAGGATTTGTTCAGCTTCATTGAAACTTTTTTTATTATTTTGGTAAATTTAATTACGAAAATAAATCCAAAAATAAATTCAAAGAAAATTTTAACAAAAGTAAATTTTATTACAATCCTTAAAGCTAACAAAAAAAATTAAAAGACGATCTCAAGTACCAAGCATTTAACATTGTAACTTTAAGAATATTCTTATAAATATTCCTTCAGTATTTCTTATAATGACAATATAAAAGTTATTTTTAATCTCGTTGAATCAAATATTATTGGATATCATTTAAATAAATTTAGTCAATTTAAATAATTTACTACATATATACAAATGAAAACAGCCAGTTACTTTAACTACTGTAATTTCTGAATGTGTAACTTTATTTTTCGACTAATTTGATTTTAACAATTATAGTTCTATTTTATTAAAAAAAAAGTTAACTTTTTATGATTTTATCGTAATTTTCGGCAATGTCATAAATAAAAAATAATAAATCTAAATAATGAGAACTGGGTCTCTCATCTTTGTAATTTTATATTATTTAATCATAAATTATATTATAATTGTCATCTAAATTATTTTTTAATGTTTACTTTTTTTATGAATATTAACAGCATGCTTATAAAAGCAGGCGATTCTTGAAAAGAGATTTTAAAAATAACTTCACAATGAAAAAGCACGGTTTCCATGTAATTAAAAAATTATCTAATTATCTAATTGCTAATCTAATTACTAATCTTATTATCTAATTACTACTAATAATTCTTCGTGCTACAGGTACCGTATTTACGTTTTTTTTCACTAAGAAGATCACATTCCAATAAAAAAGTTGATGTTGCCATTTGGAAGTTTCGAAATTTTGCCACTGTAACCGTAACTGATAAAGTTTAACTGTTATTTTTCATATGATTGTTGAGCGCATACATTAAAGTAACATAAACCAAAATTTTGTTCATTTTCTGTGAACGGTATGATAGCTAGAGGATCATATATCGATATAGTATTTTTACAATCCTGTAATTCTTAAGTTTGTGAAAATCACAAAAATATTCTTGGACAATATTCTTGTTTTATAGATACAGAAACATCTTTTAGTCATTTAAAAGTGTTTCATCCATATTATCGTTAATGAAATTGTACAGTTAAACATGTGAATTATGCAAGAATGTTTTAAAATTTCTGATTCATTTTTTAATCGAAATGTCACGACGAATTTTGGAACTGAAACTGAACGTATCAAAAGCAACTTTTTAGAAGCAAATTTAATGAACTTAAATATATGCATGAAAAATGTAAACATTTCTAAATAACTCTACAGGCGAAAAAAAAATGTTGAAAGAAAATAAATAAATGCAAATATATCTTCAACCTCGCATGATTTTAATGAGCTGCCTTCTTCAGTCGTGATTATAAAAAAGGTTTTTATATAAACAGCATTTAATCTTCAAACATTTTTGCCAGTGGGGGATTATGAATAAACGCCTACTATGAAAATTAAGAAACTGTAACAAATTTTAACTAAGTCAGCGATGTGAAATTAAAATTAAAGCGAAAATTCACAAAGAGGACAAAATGAAATAAATTCTTTTGATTAGAGCATTAATTAAGTTATAAGTGTTCAGACAAATATTTTACATAATTTGACCAAAGATAAAAATAATTTTACAAATAATATAAATTTATGTATTATAAGCATTGATAAAGTATTGAAATACATAAATACTTTGAATGTAGGAGAGAATTATTTTTATTTGAAATTAAGCGTAGATTATTGAAAATGAAGAATAAATAAATGAAAATGAAGAATAAATAAAGGAAAATGAAGAATAAATAAATGGAAATTAAGAATGAAATTTGATAAATATGTTTATAAATTGATTTTTCTTCATTATTACGTAAATATTTATGGGCCTTTAATTATATTCGCTGTGATTTATATGATAATAATAAAATAATAATTAATTTTAATTTTTTTTAAAATTATTTGAATTTATTTTATGAAACTATAAATTAAATCCACGAAATATTGTGTATCATTGATAGTATAAATTTATTAGAAATGATGAATTTAAATTCCTAAATATAAAATACGTAAATTTATTAACGTTATTCATTGATTTCAAAAAATTATTGTTCTTTGAGTAGATTTCTAAGTTTAAGTGAAATTTAACAATGAAGTTTATGCAAATATTATTATTAGTTTATATGGTTTATTTTATCAATATTTCTAACATCTTGTTATTAATAAACGGCAAGTTTATGAAGAATTCAAAATTCTTTTAATCGGGACTTATTTATTAAAAAAATTTTACAAAAAATTTTTAAATGTTAAAATTTTTATGAAATACAAATAGCCTGAATCTATTTCATACTATTTTAATTGTTTATCGCTTTTTTTAAATCAAGAAATGACTGTCAAAAAAGTATATCAAAATCCAAAAAAAGTCAAAATATATTTCATAAGAGTGTGTATATTCCAAAAACATAAAAAACTATAAAGCTTAGAAATCCATTTTTTTTATTGAATTTGGCATTTTTTTATCCATTATGTAGCTAAAAATTACGAAAAAAAATCATATTATTTATCATTTCTGAAATTCAACTCACGCATAAAAAAAGCATGTTTCAATCAGTTTTATAAACCAAATCCTTTTGCTATCTAGATTGGAATCCGCATCAAATGTTTTTATACCTGTAATCGTATTAAATGCATTTGTCTGTTACCTGATATTTAAGAAAATGAATCTTTCACTAAATAAAATGGAAATTTTGAAACCTTATTATTAGAAAGTTAAAAGAAAAGCTGAGAGTTTAATCAGTCAGAGTAAAAAAAAATAAATAAATAAAAGGAAGAATCAATTCGGCTTATTGAAATCTAATTGCGAAAAATTCTTTTCACCTAAAGAGATGATGAAAATTGCTTCAAACGCCGAAGAAAAAAGCTCTTAAAAATAAGCTGTTTGGAAATCAATTTGAATATTCAAATCGAACGTATGATTGTAGGTAAAGTGAAATTGCAGCATTTTACCATACTCTGTCAATTTGTTTATTTACCCGAAATAAAAACCTTGATAGTACTTTTTAAACTATTGAAGAAAGATTTTTCAAAAAATTAAACTTCTATTTGTCGGATTCTTTTTAATAGATTTAAATGTATAAAAAAATGTTTAAAATAGCAAGGAACTGACTGCGATATAAATTATTAATTAACTTTTTCTTCTCGAATTACTGTTTTTTTTTTATTTCACTTTTTCTGTAAAGATATTTGTATTTTAAAGTATTCTAGTTTATATGAGTTTAAATGAAAACTTTTGCTGTATATAGAGTTCATATGTTTATATTGTGTAATAAGAGACATACATTTCATGCTTCTTTAAATTTCTAACTCAAATTTTAATGAGGCACGATGTCATTACAAGTTATTATTGCGATGATTTCAATTTTTCAGTTCAAGTTGGGAGTTCTTTTTTTAGTAATATCAAAGAATTAATGGTTAACTTCATATATTTATTAGCAGATACGATCGAGGGTTGCCCAAATACGAAAAATAAAATATTTTTAATTTTGTTAACATTTACTAAGAAAAATGATATTTACTTTAAGAATATAATATTAGTTTTGAAAATAAATTGAAAATTAAAACTGTAAATTTTTTGCTTTATTTTTTTTTTTTTTAATAACCTAATTAATGGCAGGAATTTCACGCCACCTGATGGCACCAGCCTTAAAATTGCGTGGCGCCATCTGGTGGTATAAAAATCCTCATGAAAAAATTAAAATTATATTTTTATTTAATTAAAAATAATTATTACAATTTATTGTAATTATTGACGGCGAATTTTTCAAAGTAATATTAATATTAATATAGTAAATTCAGATAAAAAAAAATCAATTTCTAAGTGTTATAGTGTTTAATATTTAATTTTCTGCATTGAAAGAAACATTTTCAGAATTTAAAATACTAAATAAAGTATTAGTTAGTTTTATTCGCATACCAATATAAAGAAATTATTCTTATACTTCTTTTGTCATTTCATAAAGTACAGATGTATCATTTCGTATAGTACGATATACTATTGCGTCCAAAAATAAGACTAATTTTCAATTTAAAATTCAAGGGGCTTATGGCGTTTCAATTTTATTTTATTTTTAGGTTGCTGGCATCTGTGTGAAATTTGATGTCAAAATATTCATTAGTGTTTAAGTTACGCTTTGCTTTGTGAGACGCTAAAACTGACTCTGGCGATTTTTGAAATATTTGAATTAATTAAGCAAATTGCATTTGCGAACCGTATAGAATGCTGCAGAAGGCATTCGTTGAACTTTCCTATATCGGAAAGAAATGTTTAGAAGTGGTATTAACAGTTCAAAGAAGGCAGAGAACGCGTTGAAGACGAATGACCCTCTGGTCGACCATCAACCTCAACCGATGAAGCTCACGTCCAAAAATTAAAGATTTGGTGCTTGCAAACCATCGATTTACAATTAGAGATCGTGCTGAGGATGCTGGAATTTCAAAAGGATAGGTCAGTTCCATTTTGGCAAAAAAATCTCGTCAAATCTCGATTGGTACCGAAAACACTAAATGCGCCAACTCACACTGCATTGATTCTTCATGACTTTTTCGCCAAAAATGAAACTCCTATCGTTCCACAACCACCGTATTCACACCGTGCGACTTCTGGCTATTCCCTAAACTCAAAAGACCACTCCGGGGACACCGTTTTGAGTCGATTGAAGTGATACAACTTGAATCGCCGCGCGCTTTGAAGCCAATCTCTGCCGATGACATTTTAGCATGCATTGAGGATTGGAAAAAAGTTGGCATAATGCATTGTGTCCGGAGAGGATTACTTCGAAAGCGATAAAATAAATTTGAAAGAATAAATAAAAGTTTGGAAGAATAAATAAGAGATTTTGAAAAAAATTGGTCTTACATTTTGGGCGCAGTAATATTGCATTTACTTAAAGTCAAGTTTAAAATTAACAATTTTATCAAATATCAGCAAATTCTAATAATTTTAGTCTATTCAAATTCTTTGATATACAAATCTCAACGTTTAACTTAACTGAATATTTGTTAATAAAATCACTGTCTTTTTTTTTTTTTTTTTATCAATAAATTTCCTTTTAGATTTTCCTTCTTTACAGTTGACTAATATCCAATAATCATTGAAACATGAAGTGGAATAATTCATGAAGCTATTTAAGAATCGATTTTGTTTTAACTTGGGATTATTTATTTTATTTTTCGCTCAAGAATTTCTTTCCCTCCGTTTCTTATCAGCCCTACCTTGCTTTTGATGAAATAAACGTGAAACAACAATACTCGAGTCAATACCTTTGTCCTACATGGAGGAATTGTTGTTTTGGGTTGAAATTTTTTATAGGAATTTCGTCACAGTTGAATATGATGATAATTTAAGGCCTTTTAGAGAACTTATAATAAATATGTTGATAAAAGTGTAGAGTATTTTATTTTTTTATCATGTAACTTTTTATGTTATTCACATAACTTATGGCTTAGTAAATATTTCCTGATAAAAAATCATTTTAGGCTTTGGTTCTAGTTTTAAATTTAGCTTCTAAGCATTAGTAAGTTTTAGAAGAAGTTGATGGTGCGAAAGTAACAAATTAAGGAATATCATTGGTATTTTATCATGTAACTATGAGAAACAAGTTTAGGTGTAACGGGAGTTTAATTTATTTATGCTATTCACATAATTTATGGCTTAAGTTAAGGAAATATTTCCTGATAAAAAAATCATTTTAGGCTTTGGTTCTAGTTTTTAAATTTAGCTTCTAAGCATTAGTAAGTTTTAGAAGAAGTTGATGGTGCGAAGTAACAAATTAAGGAAATATCATTGGTATTTTATCATGTAACTATGAGAAACAAGTTTAGGTGTAACGGGAGTTTAATTTATTTATGCTATTCACATAATTTATGGCTTAAGTTAAGGAAATATTTCCTGATAAAAAATCATTTTAGGCTTTGGTTCTAGTTTTAAATTTAGCTTCTAAGCATTAGTAAGTTTTAGAAGAAGTTGATGGTGCGAAGTAACAAATTAAGGAAATATCATTGGTATTTTATCATGTAACTATGAGAAACAAGTTTAGGTGTAACGGGAGTTTAATTTATTTATGCTATTCACATAATTTATGGCTTAAGTTAAGGAAATATTTCCTGATAAAAAAATCATTTTAGGTTTTGGTTCTAGTTTTAAATTTAGCTTCTAAGCATTAGTAAGTTTTAGAAGAAGTTGATGGTGCGAAGTAACAAATTAAGGAAATATCATTGGTATTTTACAAACTATGAGAAACAAGTTTAAGTGTAACGGGAGTATTTATTTATGCTATTTTATCATGTAACTTTTATTTGAGTTTTAAATTTAGCTTCTAAGTTTAAGTTTTAGAAGAAGTTGATGTAACGAATTTAATTTATTAACTATGAGAAACAAGTTTATGTAACGGAGTTTAATTTATTTATGCTATTCACATAATTTATGGCTTAAGTTAAGGAAATATTTCCTGATAAAAATCATTTTAGGCTTTGGTTCTAGTTTTTAAATTTAGCTTCTAAGCATTAGTAAGTTTTAGAAGAAGTTGATGGTGCGAAGTAACAAATTAAGGAAATATCATTGGTATTTTATCATGTAACTATGAGAAACAAGTTTAGGTGTAACGGAGTTTAATTTATTTATGCTATTCACATAATTTATGGCTTAAGTTAAGGAAATATTTCCTGATAAAAATCATTTTAGGCTTTGGTTCTAGTTTTAAATTTAGCTTCTAAGCATTAGTAAGTTTTAGAAGAAGTTGATGGTGCCAAATGAAATATCAAAATAACTATTTTAGGTGTAACGGGAGTTTAATTTATTTATGCTATTCACATAGGCTTTTAAGGAAATATTTCCTGATAAAAAAAAAACATTTTAGGTTTTGGTTCTTTTAAATTAGTAGGTTTAAGGCATTAGTAGGTTTAAGAAGAAGTTGATGGTGCACGGTAATGGATTATTGGTATTTTTCTATGTAACTGTGAGAAAGACGTTTAAATGTAACAGGGGGTTTAATTGACCTTACTTTAGAATATATCTCTTAAACTTAAAATCTCTGAAAATTATTTATAGGAATTTTTGTCACAGTTAAATATGATGATAATTTAAGACCTTTTTAATGAACCTATAATGCATATTATAATAAAACCTTAGAGTATTTGATTTTTTTACGTTATTCACATAACTTATGGCATAGGTTAATCATTTTAGGTTTTAGTGTTCTAGTTTTAAATTTAGTTTCTAGACATCAGTAGGTTTTAGAAGTTGATGGCGCAGGGTAACAAATTAATTAAATTTTATTGGTAATTTCCCATGTAACTGTAAGAACACAAGTTTAGACGTAACGGTTGTTTAATTTAGTAAGTAGACCCTACTTTAGAATACATCTTTTAAACTTAAAATCTCTGCAAATTGTTTAAATGAGAATGAGAAAGAAGTTTGCAGGCGCCTTTCTTGAAACTTCGTTTTCAAATTGAAAATAATTTTTTCTTGACAAATTTCAAATTAAATAAGTTAAAATTTACGATACTTGTATTAAACATTTACTTTCCTTAAATAATATGTTCGTTAGGCCTAAAAATTAAATACCTACTGTATTTCATGTTAATAAAACTAGCATTAAATTTTAAATTTTACTTGTGTAATTCACTACAATCCGAATTTGTTCTGAAATTGGAAAGAATGTTCCTATTGAAATACAGAAGTTTTTCTGAATTAAAGTAGGTGAAAGAAGTTGATAAAAGGAACACAAAATTTGCTTTAATGCAAATAAACAAAATGGCTGCTTTTATATTCAAAATTACGTCTTCTTCATTGGCGCAACAGCCTCATGATAAGTCAAGGCATTACTGGCAGATTTCGAAACATGAGGTGTTTTCTTTTACAGGGTATGGTTGATAGCTCTATTCCCAACGCTCTACAGTCATATTAGGCTGGTACCTACAGTTTAAAGTGGATTCCGAACCACTACAAACATCCATGGCACCGCCGTGTCTCGAACCCCAAGCCTGTAACACCGAGAGCTAGTCACTCGGCCATCAGGCTAGTCAAAATTCCTACGAGATAGAAAATATATATTATAATTATGCATTACAAATTTAAAAAAATTATTTAAATAAACAAGTAATTTATTAAATTTCCTTCATTTTGTAATTTAAATCTATTTTATTTTACCAAACTTAATTCTACCTTTCCTCAGTTTAGACATAAATTCTGCTTGATTGATATTATGAAACAAAAATAGATCATATGTATTTTTTTTTTTTTTCATTTGCACCATATATCAGTATGTATACTTCGAACATAAATTGGATATAAATATTCAGTAAATCAGTTGCCACAGTTTAAATAATTATAATTTATTAAACATTTCTGAAACATTCTAATTTTATCCCTAATTTTTTTATTTCTTTTATACAGTTTTCAAAGTTTTAAATCAAAACACTTCTGTTAAAAATCTTTTTGACAAAAATAGTTTTAGTGTCATTAGTTAAATTAGAGTTAAAAAGCATTTAAAATTTTAATTTTGCCATTATATTTAAAAATGTATTATACTCTTTATAATACTTATCATCTGTTATATAAATTCCCATTATATACAATATTATGTACATTTTATACAGTTTTTAAAGTTTTAAATCAAAATACTTCTGTTAAAAAAAAATTTTGAAAAAATAAGGTTAATACCATTAGTTCAATTCGAGTTAAAAAGCATTTTATGTACTTAAATTAAAATTTTTATTTTGTCATTGTATTTAAAAATGTATTGTACTCTTTATAATACATACCATTTGTTATATAAATTCCCGTTATAAATCCAGACTATAACGACTAATTTTAAAATATTTGAAAATAAACTTTAATTAGGGAGGACAGCCTTTAAAGCTTTTAATTCCATTGCTTATGTTAAATGCAGAGTTAAACTCTGTATTTTCAATGGGATGTAGTTTGTCTTCTGCGCCATTTAACGCTGTCAAGATTCAGTGCATAATGATTAAAAAACCTTACTAACTTTTTATTGGTTCAGTTGAAATCATGATAATGATATATAGACTTGCCATATAAGTGATCCATCTCCTAAAGAGTATTTAATCTAAAAAGCATTGTTATCTGAAAATTGTACTGATTTTGTTTACATTCTTCCTTTGAAAAGGCTCATAAATTTTTCATAAAAGATGATTCTTTGGTTCAATGCACTTTTTCTTCCAGATGCTTATTGAATTTTTGCCATGGATGTTTTAAGAAATCAAAATTTTAATATACATGTAGTATTGATTATATATTTAAAATTCATAAAAGTATTTAGTATGAGTTTTGGTGTAAAATTTTGTCCACAAAGAAAACCGTTTTTAAAATAATAATAAAAGAAAGGTGAAATAATGCGGCCTGAGGTCCAATTGGCTAGTACTCTGGCCTTTGGTACTTCAGGTTCGAATCCTGGCTGTGGCATGGATGTTTGTTAGTGGTTATGAATCCACGTCTAACTGTAGGTCCCGGTCTAATTAACCTAAAGTGCTCAAAAAATGACAGTGGAGTCACAAATCGAATCAAATCTTCAACAACTGAATTTTTAGGGGTCTGATAGTCGAGTGACTAGAGCTCTGGCGATTGGTGCCACAGTCCCGGATGTGCCATGGATGTTTGTAATGGTTCGTAATCCCCTTTAACCCGTAGGTCCCGGTCTAATATGGCTGTTGAGCGTTGGGCTGACAACCCTACCCCTAAAAAGAAAACATCTGTCGTCTCGTATTCTGCCGGTAGGCAGACGGGCCAATGATGATGACGACGAATAAAATAATACTAATAATTGTTAACAGCTAATTATTACAATAAATTAATATAATTAATTAATTACATTACTCTTAATTAAATTATTTAATACACAAATATGCTGTTATCGTAATCATCTTTCTAAAAATGTTTTCAATTCTTATTGACTGCATAGATACTCCTAATAACCATTTCCAGAGCATTGTGTGTATAGTCCGGCCCCTTAACAGTAAACAAGTATCATAAGTGTCCTCTTAAGTCATCACGTTTTAATAAGGCTTGTCTTCAAACTAAAACTAAGTACACTAATGAATTTCGTAAATGTAAAAGGGTCTAATTTCAAAGATAAATTTATATAATTAGCAATTACCAAAGCTTGATTTCACAATTAATCTAATTTTCTGCAATTGAATGTTGACATGGCTATAGACTTATGATTTCTTAAATAGATGTATAATTAAAATATCTTATCATAAAGCATTGGAAATATACTGAAATCTCATGATACAGCCACATCTACGCATGCAATTAACATTAATTAATTTAATGTGGAATAAAAACGTGGCTTGACTGTTGACTCTGCGAAAACTTCTTAAATCTAGCAAAAAGCAAAAGTTCACATCCACTGTCAGTGTTCTTTGTCGTCGCTGCTTTCAGAAACGAAGGGACTCGTTGGAGACTGGGATAGCGTATTTGTGAATCTTTCATAGACTGTTTATAGTTTTTAATTCGAGTGGCTTTCTTCTGCAAAGAAGACATTTAGTTCAATAAAAAAGAATACATCAATCAAATCATTGTCCCTCGCTAGACATTACTTTAATAAAAACAATTCTTTAGTACTGGGTAGGGTTTCAGAAAATTTGACTGGAAATCTAAATATACGACAAGTAGGTGTGCTTGACGTAAAAATCCAATTGTTATGTATTTCAAAGTGTCACCAATCTTTAGATTTCACTAATAAGTAAGCATAATTTTATCATATGTTTTGCAAATTCAATTCTTTAATTGTAATAATATTTTAAACCATTTGATTCATTGTATTATCGTTATTTAATTGATTGATGATTGATTCTATCAGCTAATTTATTGATTGTTAGATTGTATTAACTTTCCTACATCGAAAAATAAACAAATAACTTTACACTAATTTAAGCGTATAGAAAGGTTGCTGTTGTTCTAGAAAAGATCTAATTTTCCCTTTAACGAGTGACATGTAGGTAATCTGCGGATTATCTAGTTAATTTGCAGATTATATGAGTAATTTGAGAAATGAAACAATTTTCGGCACTTTAATGGATCCCCCTAGTTAATCTGCACATTAACTAGATAATCTGTAGAATAACTGATTTTTGCCTTTTAGCAATAACATATATATATATATATATATATATATATATATATATATATATATATATATATATATATATATATATACATTTTGTAGTAGATAGCATGATAGCATACGTACTAGGCTTTCATGCTTCAAATCGTATTATATGTTATGTATCTTTTAAATACGTGTGCAAGTTCTAAAATGCCAATAAGTCACCAAATCAACCATTTACAATGCTACAATTACATCTCAAAAGACGACAAAAAAAACTTTTCGAAAATGAATCTATTTGTTATTTCTTTCGAGTCATTTATTATTCTAAAGACAAGTAACATTCAACAAATCCAATCTTAAATACTATTTTTGAAATGATTTTGATTTGTATCCTAGCCGATGAAAATGAACATAATGTTATTAAAAAAAATGTACAAAGAAACCTTTCAACAAATTCAGATTTTATATATGTATATATATATATAAAACGAAATGAACTCAACACAAAAGAAAATAAAACTTACAAAAGAGATGGTGTAGTATTTCAAATTTAAGATAATAAGTTTTGTTGGAAAATGCATCGTTAAATTAAAGAAATCCGTGTGATACTTGCATAAAAATAAGACTAAACACACTTTCTTTATTCATCGTAAATTCGACTTGAAAGCCAACACAAAGCGAATGGTAATATCTTTTGAAAAAAAAAAAAAAAATGTGTTACAGATTTTCATTCTTTAATGCAAAAGGTGTTTCGAAAGAAGTTAATTTATTTTTTATAAGAATTTAGCAGAATGATCATATCTCTCTGCTCAAATTATACCTTTTCAAGCACTTTCGTGAAACTCTATTATGAACAAACCAAATCTCTTAGCACGACCACACAGAAAGTGAGAACGAAACTCTAGTATCACTTATTTGAATATACGTGCTTCTAATTTTACAGCTTTTTTGTGATTTAATAGAATATTCTTTTTTTATTTTTAAGTACATTTAGAGATTTAGAATTGTGGTATTAATTTTTTTAAAAGTAATACGTAACAAAACAGTTCGATTTTTTTTTCTCAAATATGTAGATTTCAATGCACTATTTATGTAAAACTTTTATATTTTTTTGTTTCGTAACATATGTTATAAGCCTACACAATTCTTCCCAATAGATGACACAAGTAGAGGGCTTTATTGTAGTAGATGTAGAAAGAGAATTAGTGTATTTTAAAATTTTCAATAGATCGCAACATAGTTTAAATTAAATTTTATTTCATTTCCATTTTCATCAAAAAAGAAATAACTGTAACCGAATGCATCCTACGAGGATCAAAAATCAAACATTATGAAACATATTTCAAAAATCAAACAAACGAAGAAAAGGAGAATGGCAAACAAACAGTTTCGGGTTCGAAACATATTTCAATCCACTTTAAACCGTCCCGGTCTAAACAAATGGAAGAAAAAACTAACTGACTTATAGTCTTTGTTGCTTCACATCCCCATATACAATATTTTTAGTTTCCAAATTCTTAGTTATACATATTCCTCAAATTTATATCATTACAATGTGGTTGGAAGAAATACAACATCATATCATGAGTTATTTTATGTTTATTTGCGATTTTACTACTTCTGATTATGATTTTAACTGTTTTAAAAGGGCGAACTCTCTTGATAATCAAAAGATATCACTTTATGCAATCCTACTGTGAGCGTTCTTGAAGCTAAGCCTAAACTGGTAAGAATTTGGAGTATATACTACATTTCTAAACATATTATTAACATAATATTGCATTTGACATTGAAATTATGTTATGTTTAAAATCAGCCAATGAAGATCGGTAAATTGTTATTATTTCATTTAGATGCATAATTTTTTTATGTATCGATTTCTTCTTTATATTTATAGATATTTTATTTCCGAAAAAGATCATTTCCTTACTAATAAAATTATATAAATAAATAAATAACTTCTTTTAAGAATGCATATGTTAAATGAATGATGCTTGAATTTGTTTTTGAACCTTCAAAAATTTTGAATAACTTTCTCAAACGCATAATAAAAGTTTCAAAAATCTTAAAATGTCAACTGAGGCACAGAAAAGAAATTTGAATTTTAGAATTTTATGGCACGATATTTTAAATAAAAATGAATTATGTAATATATATGCATGTCAATAAAAATTTATCTGAATGTGGTAGTGCATTACTATTAGAGATTAAAAAAATATTTCATTTTCTAAATATAATATTTGTGTATTCATGGACAGTAAACGAACCCTTAAAAGTTATCAGATAGAAACTGTTGACATGACGTTTACATTTGACAATTTACTTAAGTTGTCAAATAGTTTTATCTATTGAACCAATACGAAAATCTTGAATGTGTTTTTTGTAAATCATGACAGTCACTTTATAAATTTAACAAAAAATTTGATTCTTTTGTAATGTTAATTTCCTTTGTACGATTTTCTAAAGATTTATTTAAAAATCGTAAGATACAGATTTCATCGGTGATTTGTTTATCAAGATAGTACAGACATACATGATTAAAACGCTTGCATTTAATTCAATTTATTTCGGAGCTTTCTTTAAGATAATTTTATCAAACTGTGTTTACTTATTTTGAATAATTATTTAATACAACTGATTGTTTAAAAGCCATGTGATTTTTAGGAAAATTCCGTTTCTTTAATTTTGCCTTGAATTTAAGAAATTGCCCAGTTTTCATTTTTAACATAATTGTGAACATTATGATTGATTTAACATAAAAATAACAAACACAATATATAATAAAGATAAAAATTCACACAAAAATGTATCAGTGTTTTTATCTTTGTTATACTCATTGGTTATAATACTTACATGCATAAAATGATGTATGAGTAACAGTATTTTATAAACTTGTATATCAGTACTTTTTATCAGTGCTTGTATATCAGTACTTTTATCAGTGCTTGTATATCAGTACTTTTATCAGTGCTTGTATATCAGTACTTTTATCAGTGCTTGTACATCAGTACTTTTATCAGTGCTTGTATATCAGTACTTTTATCAGTGCTTGTACATCAGTACTTTTATCAGTGCTTGTACATCAGTACTTTTATCAGTGCTTGTACATCAGTACTTTTATCAGTGCTTGTACATCATACTTTTATCAGTGCTTGTACATCAGTTTATCAGTGCTTGTATATCAGTACTTTTATCAGTGCTTGTACATCAGTACTTTTATCAGTGCTTGTACATCAGTACTTTTATCAGTGCTTGTACATCAGTACTTTTATCAGTGCTTGTACATCAGTACTTTTATCAGTGCTTGTACATCAGTTTTACTTTATCAGTGCTTGTACTTACTTTTATCAGTGCTTGTACATCAGTACTTTTATCAGTGCTTGTACATCAGTACTTTTATCAGTGCTTGTACATCAGTACTTTTATCAGTGCTTGTACATCAGTACTTTTATCAGTGCTTGTACATCAGTACTTTTATCAGTGCTTGTAAATCAGTACTTTTATCAGTGCTTGTAAATCAGTACTTTTATCAGTGCTTGTAAATCAGTACTTTATCAGTGCTTGTAAATCAGTACTTTTATCAGTGCTTGTAAATCAGTACTTTTATCAGTGCTTGTACATCAGTACTTTTATCAGTGCTTTTACCTTTTGCATACTTTACTTTAGTGCATGAAAATAAATTACTTAAGATTGTAAAAACTGGGTAAATTTTTATGTATCCTCACAGTTGGAATAACTCAATCGATAATCTTTCTTATTAAATATTTTTTAAGAATCAACTAAATTCAGTTTGTTTTTAAAACAGCCAGAATTGTCAAATCTGAGAGGTATGAAAACTTTGTTGTGCTATTAAAATAAAATTTTACGTTTTCTATTATATACTTACTTATTTATGCACTTGCATGTTTTATATACTTGATTAAAATTTAAAATTTGATGCATAGACTTCTCAGAAATCAAGACTAAAGTTTATTCAGATTTTTGTGAAATCATAGTTGCATAAATTTTCTAATATTTAATAATTTTTTTGTGTTGCATCTTACAAGGAATGAAAAAAACTTATTTTGAGTCAAAGCTTAATTTTTTTTTTTTTTTTTAATTTTCAATCTTTTAATAAAAGATTGAAAATCCAAAAAAGTTTTTTTTTTTTTTTTAAGAATATGTCTTGCATTAAAAGATTGAAACTGGGAAGTTTTTATGCCAACATAATGAATGCACACAGACTTTTTTTTTTTAATTCCTGTATCTAAAACTCGATATGTGTTTGCGTTTCATAATTAAATTTCTCAATTCCTTACGATGGCAAAAATCACAAAAACAATGGATTCTCAGCTTCTTTAAAAATCCACAATCTGAATTAAATAAAATTTTTGCTTCGACGAAAAAAAAAAGAAAATAATTTGTTCTTACTGGAGATATCTTAAAGTAATACTAATAATGTTTTCAAGTTTGGATCCAACATAAAAGTTTTAAAAAATGCACCAAGAATGGGGTAATTAAATCAACATAAAATATTCTCTCTGCTTTCTTAAGATTTACTCTTCGAATAATTCCAGTGAATGTCAGATAGAGATCGAAAAATTAATCTAAAGTAATTTTACGTAAGCTATGCAGTATGTCTAGGCTTTACCTTTTTTCTTTTTCAAAAAAATAATTCTAGTTCTAGACGCTGAATATCAACTCAGTTACTGAATTTTAAAAATACAATCTTTCTTTCCACAAGACTTTCAGATTTATTTTTGTAAAAAAGCTACTGAATTCAATTAATTCGTCTGTCTGAAATAGACTTGTTCTTAAACTTCATAAGTTTTCTTTAAAGCGCTCAGTTTTGGAAATAAAATAAGGAATCTTAATTTTTTTCCTTATTTTAATTGAAACCCTAATTTTTTTTTATTTTATTATTCTACAGACTCATTAGCAAGCGTTGATAATTTCGATAAAATAACTGGATCTTTCTTAGTTTTGATGCCTGAGAATAAAAAGATTTTATTTTAATTTTACATTGTCATCACACAGTTAGTGATGAAGAATTGTCCCGATCCAGATTATTAGATAATTACATTAGAAATCCAGTTATCTATCAATGAATTTTAATTCTTACTTTCATTTACATCTCATAAAAAGTCCACATTTATATTAACATAGACAAAACATAGACAGTATGTCGGTGCTTCTTTAATACTTTTGGAATCAGTCACACCCTACTGATTATCTGAAGATCTTTTTTATTTGTATCATCTTTTCTTGTTTCTTTTTTCGATTTCTAATAAATTTTTAATTTTTGCTTGCATTTTATATCTCATATTTTAATAAATTTTTAATTTTTGCTTGCATTTTGATATCTCATAAAAAAATTTATTTGTGTTTTTAAAAAATCACATTTATATAAATATCTTTTAAAGATCAGTGCAAGTATGCATTATGCTTCGAAGACATACTATTGATGTATCAATACGTTTTTACGTGAATTTGTAAAATTTATTTGTGTTTTAAAAAATTCAAAAGCAAAACATAGACATTATTTCGGTGCTTCTTTAATACTTTTGGAATCAGTCAAACCCTACTGATTATCTGAAGATCTTTTTCATTTGTATCATCTTTTTTTTTTCTTTTTTTCTGATTTCTAATAAATTTATAATTTTTTTTTACGTGAATTTGTAAAAATTTATTTGTGTTTTAAAAAATTCAAAAAAGCTTGCATTTTACAATGATTTACAGTGCAAGTATACATTATGCTTCCAAAACATACTATTGATGTGTCAATACGTTTTTACGTGAATTTGTAAAAGTTATTTGTGTTTTTGAAAATTCAAAAGCAAAACATGAACAGTATTTGTAAACTTATTTTAGTTTCTGTAAAAATATTTTATTTACTTCAGAAATTTTTACTATATTAATCAAAAGTTTTATCCAGTAATTTATAGCATTTCTTGTTTAAATATTTGTACATTAAATCAACAGTATCAATTTATCAAATACTCTTTTAATATGTTATTGTTTTCTGAAATTTGGCATTGCAACATTTTTTAAACTCAAGATTAAAATTTAAAATGGCAGCAATGCTATAAAAATTTTCAGCCATATAGCATCGTAACATTTATTTTTATTATTATTTTCTTTATATAAAATTGCTTTGTTTCTGAAAAATAAACTTGTCTGGTACAATAAAATACTTTTGAAAAGATCTAATAAAGCTAAAAGTAGAGGATAAAAGTGTTCCAAAGGAAACTAAAATGTTAGTTAGAACAATGATTATATGAGATGGCTTAGTCTCTTAGAGATCTTAAAATATAAAATGGTGGACAAATTCAACTATTCGAGTTTATTCATGTATAAATTGTTATTTATTGTCATATATAAATTGTTTTTTACTATAAATTGGTTGTTTTCAATTTTTTGTCTCGTGGAATATTTAAATCTGCGATTAAATTTTCACGTTTCACAGATTATTTTTTTTTTACTAACACCAACAAAACATTTTTTTAAATACTTAACGAAAATATAATTAAGGTAATTAAATCACAAGTTTATTTTAATTCCAATGAAATATTTATGCTGGACTGAAAAAGGTTTTAGGAATTTTTTTTTTTCCTTTAAAAGACAAATATTGAACAAATACGTTCTTCTCAAAGGATACACCTCATCCATTTTAGAAATAAATTCATTTACTTTTTTTTTTCTAATTCATAAATATTTTGCCAATCTATACACGTTTCGTTTTATTATTATTATTACTATTATAACGATAGTTTTACATAATAAAAAAGGGAATTCTTTTAAAGGGGTTGTAACGTCACTGCCTATATTAGACCTATAACAGCTTCAAGAGGGTCATATTCAGGCTCGTGGGGAACACTTTAATTTATATTTACAAGCCTTATATATATATATGTATATATATATATATTGAAAATTAAAAATATAAATTATATATACTAGGGCAGTCCACTCCAAGATCGGAGATTTTCAGGTTCTCAAGTCTACAATGAATCTATTGCTGCCGGTTTGCGGCAGACCTTATTATCATATGGCCTGATACATGAAACCATAAAGGGCTCATTTTATGATCAGGTGGAATCTCCCGGCTTGTTCAGTCACATTACGAAAAAAAGTTACACTTCTTGTCGACTCGTCACAGAACACTATTTTTTCTTCTTCTCTACAAAAAACCTCCCTTTAAAAGAAATCCCGTCAAGATGGATCAGCTTCAATGACTTCAGTGTTGGAGTGGACACTTCCTCAGCCCATTATCACCATGCAGCAATTCATGAAATAATCCATATACTCATCTGTAATTATTTCGACCTGTGAAGGTCGAACAGACATCATAATTCCATGATGTATCATTACCCATGACACTGTTATTTGCTATCAGATTTGAGTGAAAGGTTGTTATTAGACACTTGTTAAAAAGAATATACATTCCTTTTCCTGGAACTGGGAACGAAATGCTATATCTCTTCTCGTGGGGAAAATGCTGAGGATTTTAATTTTGATATATCAACATACTTTGCTTCTGAATTCAAATTTTTAAAATTTATAGCTTTCCGGTTTTTCGAGATTGTCAGAATAATTGAGGCAAAATTCATCATACACAGTTTGAAATTTTTACTTTAAGAATTAAAAACTTAATCTATTTTAATCAATGTATAATAACCCAAAATAGCTTGTTTTTCAGAAATGCAATTTTTACATATATTGATTGATTGTTAAAAACTGACTATTTTAATGAGAACTAAAAGTTTTAGAAAAATATTTTCTGTAAATACGGCAAAAAATGTCAAAAATTAATTATACCATGGTTTAACGTTACGGGTACGTAATGATTGTATAATTTTTGGTAGACAGTATTAAAATAAAAATTTTAACTTTGTAAAGGAAACTCAAAAGATTATCCTGTTTTTATTATCTTCTATAGTTCATTATCCATTCAAGATTTTATGGTAACTATTAATAGAAAAATAAATTCTGATAAGAGAAGGAATTTTTCATAAGGAATTTTATTCTATTTTACCGTCTGTAGAATCATGTTTTCTTCTCTTGTATTAATTAATTTTTAAGCTGATTAATTTCTGAAAAGATATTTTACAGTAATTAAATTAAGATTTTCAAAAAAATAAGGATGTCTATCCTGTCAGTCATGTAGTTTTGTATAATCTTAATCTTATGTGGAATAAAAAAAAAGCACAATATTTATTATAGTTTTTATTAATAAAAGTTACTTAAGTGTACTATGTGCATAATAAATATAGCGTAAAATCTATGATGATAGATAACTTTTATTTAACTTGCATACATTATCTAAGATACTTTAAGCTGAAAAATAAAATATATTTTAGAAATTATCTAAAACTATGTAAAATTGTATGATAGGTGAATTAATTAATGTAAGTCTGAGTATAAAAAATAAAATATATGGAAAAATAAAATACATTTTTAAATTTCTATTATTAAAGCATATTAGAAATTATTTAAAAATATATAAAATAATATGATTGTGATAGATGAATTAATTGATCCGAGTCTGAATATAAAATATATTTAAAAATTGTCTAGAAATATATAAAAATAATATTATTGTGTTAGATGAATTAATTGATCGAGTCTGAATATAAAAAATATTTAAAAATTGTCTAGAAATATATAAAAATATTATTGTGTTAGAAGAATTAATTGATCTGAATCTGAATATAAAAGCATTTAGAAATTGTCCAAAAATATTTAAAATTATACGATTGTTTTAGATGAATTAATTGATCCAAAAAAAATAGAGAGAAATTGTCTAAAAATATAAAAATAATATGACTGTACCAAGGGATTTGATTAATGTTAGTCTGAATGTTAACGAGGTGATAGCGCCCTATTTGTCAGCATTTTCAGTAAACTTATTTATATTTCAAATACCGCAATAGCGCCCTGGCGAGGGAGCTCTTTGGGCTTCTGATTATTTTATTACAGGAATAGCCGCGATAAATTCTTTGACTAATAAGTCCTTCCTCTGGACTGGAGGAAGAATGAATTGAAAGATCTATATTGAAGTGGCTCAATAAGGAATGTAGAATAACTGGCATAATTTCAGACCATGCTTGCAGCAATGCATTCTTTAAATAATCTTTATCTCGGTCCCTATTTTCTAATTCTACTGCCAAGATCCTTCCATGTGTGAGATGGAATTGAAATTTGATGAGTGGAGATATTCAGGCATTTTGTAAAAAGAGCCATTCGTTCACAATCTGCACAGTCTGTTTTGGATCGCTGTCATGTTGAAAGATTGACTGGCGTCCAAGTTGTAAACTGTCAACGGATGCCTGCTTATTATGTTGCAATATCTTCAAGCATTTAAAATTAACTATCTTATCTCGAGATATACGAGATTCAATTCGGCACTGCCAAATTTTACTACTACCATCACTTCGATTTCTCATTAGTAAAAAGACATTTTTCCAAAAATTAAAATCCTTATTTATATATTAATTATAATTGAGCTTTGGTTTTTATTTGTTATGGGTATCAATGATTTTCTTCCAGTAACTCTTCCATGAAATCCTTCAGATTGGAAGATTCTTTTGACTTTTCCCACATTAACTAGTTTCCCACTAGTTGTTGCTGCAACATATTTGGTTAATTGAGGAACGGACAATTTTGGATTTAGCATCACTAATCTCATCTCGATCATTCAAAAATCCTTGGCTAGTCCATTGTAAGGTTTATTTAAAATATGCCAGTTGTTTCGTTGTTTATTATATAATAGTTTGGAGAACAGAATAACTTTTCCCAACAATTTTTGAAATTTCAGTGTAAGATTTTTATTTCTACTTAATTTAATTATCAAATTCTGAACGTCGCAGTAATTTTTTGTTGTCTGGAAGTTATTTTAACTAGAACAGTAACAACACAAATTGTTTAATGCATAAAAATTTCTTTTCAATAATGACGTAGAAAGTTTTTATTCGTTCCTGTTTAAATAATAATAGTGAAATTGTGTAACATTCTGTTGGGTTGGCAAGAAAGTCTTTTTGCTTTTTTAAATGGTGAAAACTAAAAGAACTTTCTTTGTCCTCAAGCGAAAACACATCTTGTTGGTAGATTTTTTGAATTTTTTACAATTTTTTTTTTTTTTTTATTTTGCATATTCTAGAGGTAATTTGGTTTTAATCACTTACTTTTATAAAATATTGTTTAATTTATAAAATAAAACTCTGTTGTAAATTAATTTTTATTAAATACTATTAATTTCTTAAATCTCGTTATTTTAATAGGTGTATGTTGATTTTTGGGACTTGACTGTATATGTCAGAACTTCATATTTACATTTAAAATTGGTTTAATTTTACTAATTTTTTTTTACTACATTTTTAAGGTCATTTATTAATTTATTTGCATAATTTAAGATTTCCTATTTTCCTATTTGTTTTGTTGTTGTTGCTATTTATTAAATGAGTTGGTCACTGAAATACTTTTCAGCATAAAAAAGCAATTTATTTTTATATCAATTCAGTGTTTAATTTTGAATGATGATTTAAGTATTTGGTAGTCATGATTCAAGAGATAATTGAAGATTCTTTTAGTAAAATTTTATTTAACAAAATTCAATCAAATTTTTGGGTACAAAACTTAGTCTATTTCTATGAAAAGTGCTACTTTAGCAATACTGAAAATTCATACACATTAAACTACTTGAAGGGGAGGTATGTCAAAATTTTATTTTTGGCATTATTATAAACAGGGCTTCTGTGTGTTTTTCTTTCTATAATTCAATTTGATGATATTTGATTTCACATCTGAAATTAGAGCTGAGATCGTTTATGATGTTTATTTTCATGTTACATAATGTGAATTTCTGTATATCGTCAAATTCGATTATATAAATCATACACTGTACATCAATAGCTTTTATTTATTCTATACAACTGATGTCCATATTAATTCTATGTCATTAATAACTACAATAAAACAGTGAAAATAATACTGAAACATTTGAAGGTTAAAAAAGAATAAAAAATTGGTAATGACTGGAAATTTATGAAAAATGATTTTGTATTTTGAAAACCATAAAACATTGCCACGTTAAGAATATTAACAATTACTGCTTACTTAATCATATTTGTCAATGATACCGAAGAAAAGCATGAAATTTCTAATTTTATTACTTTTTCCCATTTAATTATTTGCTAAATAAATTGTATTAAAAATATTGTTAAGTTAGCAGTACTTTTTGCCTAATAGCAAAAAATTAGATTTTTTTAATTTGTTGGTCTGTTATGTACACAAAATTTAATTAAACATAGCTCAATATTTTTAATTATTTTTTTTTTAGCACTTTGTGTTTAAATGAGTCCATATGACATTTCAATAATTATTGAGCAGTTAAAAATAATTCAGCCCATTTATAGTAATTAAAAAGTGAAAATCTAACAAATTTCCAGTAGTACCTGGGGTTACATAATTTAATTACATTTTAAACAGTTTTTTTTAAATGCGTTTTTCATTTACGAATGTTGCAGTCTGGTTTAAATTCCCTAAGTATATACACGACAAAATACAGTATGGATCCAAGAATTTGGAGTGATTCATGATTTTTAGTTAAACAATCATGTCAAAAACATTCCTTTAAATACACTTTAAGCTAATTAAATTTGTTTTCTTTTTTTTTTTTTTTTTTACCTACGGTTTAATGGCTGCCTGATGGCTAGAAATGGCGCTACAGTTTAAGGCTTCAGCGCGTCGAACTACTAACAAACATCCATGTTGGTACCGAAGGCTTCAGGTTCAAATCAGTGCCACAGCCCAATATCAAGATATGGATGTTTGTTCTTGGATGGTTTGTCGGAATTTAAGATTCCCATTAACGCATTTAAAAAAACTGTTTAAAATGTGATTAGTTACACGGTCCGTTTAGGCTATTAGTATTTTAATGCAAAAATGGGCTGGTGTACAACTGCTTCGTAGAAATGTCATATGGACTCATTTAAACTTACAACCTAAAAAAATTTAACGTGGATTTCGAACACAAACAAAAATCAATTTTGCTAATGGCAAAAGAACACTGCTAGCAACCATTTTTAACCTGCCCCGGTTCCCCAGCAAGGGCCAAATGAAGCCCTATTTTTTCTTCGACAAATATGAAGTAAATTAAATAGAATATTCTTATGGCAAAATACAAAATCATTTTCAGCCTCAAGGCATTTGTGCTTCCTCTGCTGTTAGGTAAATGTGATGTTATAGAAAATTAATAGTTTCATCAGACTGTATCAAAACAGGAGCGCTAGCCAATTATTATCAAGCCGCTCTTCCTCTGCTGTTAGGTAAATGTGATGTTAGGTAATTGGTTAGAAATTAAACACTACGTATGTATCTGACCCACCTTACATAACGAATCAATTGTACTAGTGTATTGAGACGATAAAATATAATATACATCACTATATTGTACCAACTTATTTTGGAAAGCAATATAGCACGTTAACCTTACTAAAATTATTTTTAATTCAAATTTTAAATGTTTTCAACGATTTATAACTATCTTCATAATTTTTGATAATTAAATGTCAATTCCATTCTGTGATGGGTAATGCAAAGAATATAAGTAGAAAGTTTTTAAAATTTCTTTAACTTCAGTAAATATGTTTTCAGCTTTTTTATAATATATATATATATATATATGACTTTTTTATTTGATATTTGATACAGATTTGTTAAATCTCCAACAATATATTATACACAGTATTATGAGTTACACAATCATTTTTTTTTTTTTGGCTTCGTTTTATTTTATTTTAGCTGAAAGATAATGACAAAATTTAAGGATTCTTTTTAATGGAATAAATCGTTTATAAAATATTTGAAAAGAAAACTCCTAAGCTATTCCTCCCTTATCCAAGTTTATTCAAACCTCATCAATAATCAATGCTCTGGACTGCAAGAGATTTCCATTATTTTTGAAATGAAAAAAAATAAAATCTGTTTTATAACTTACAAAATGTATGCTATTGCGAGACTAGGGACGAGACACGAGACTACTCTCTTACGGCATTTTAAGTACAATTCACATCAGATGTTAATTAAGTCCTCTTAGCTCGAATACGGAGCATGGTGCTTTTGTGTTTTGGTAACGCAAACACGGCGCGGTACCTGGAATTACCCATCGAATACGATACAGTAATTAATATAAGTCCGGAATTCTCCGCCTCCCTCTAATATAAACTATTAATCATGACATACTATTAAGAGCGAGTCTGGTTTCAAACTGACAAGGTACTATTTTTTGATCAGCAAGCGCTCCGCTGACTTCTCTAAAGTGGTTTCAAATTGTGTAATATTTACGAGAAGTTTCGCTCGCAAGAACAGGTTTCTAATGTTGGATTCAATTTCATGAGAAATTTTATCTGTGCCAGCAGTCGTGCAAGCCACAGGGATTTTTGAGGCTGCTTAGCATACTTTCAAAATATTTGTTCCTTCATGCAGAGGAGACGAGGCATCTACCACCAGCTGTGACAGAACCATTTGCGCCATTAATCTCTATGTCACTGACTAGGGAGTGACCGTCAGAGGCTGGAATGCTGCAAAGTCATGATCATTTGGAGGCACAAACCATGCTTCAGGAAAGAATTTTTCCAGACTTTTTAAAATCATGCTTTGAAATATTAAAGTTAATATAGAGAATCTAACCAATTAACTTAGTTCCAAACTGGTTTTTTAACAATTTTTTTATTTTGTTGTTGTACCTCTGTTAATTTCATATTTAAATAGTCATCA